>JZKD02S2002630.1:23392-47458 GCA_000966675.3 Picea glauca | reverse complement strand
TGAAGGCATATCAACAGGAAAATGACTAGAGACCCAAGGTATGGACTGAGCATCATAGTTTTGCATACCATAATGAAAAGTGGAAGGATTCGAACCCATGAAATGAGTGAACATCATGGGGTGGGTAGCAGTAAATGAGGGAGCCAAAGGAACTCCACTATTCATGATAATGAAAACTCAGTATAAACTCTTAGGGCCAACCAGTAATGAAAGAGCACACCAAAAATCAAACGGCCAAAAATGCACACAAACAGGGTAAAGAGGATGAAAGTGGCCTCCCTCCCTAAAAAAGGTATGTCTCTCCCAAGAGGGGCTTGAGACTCCCTACTAAAGATCAGAGGTAACATAATCAATTATAAGGGCCCTCGTGGCCTTAACAACCAGTCGGTCATATCCCCCTGGAGAGGTAATCCTCCATAAAGGCTGTGTGTTGTCCGACCCTTATCTGACCCAGGGTACCTGCAGAATAACCCATGCAAGTAAAATATGTGGCACCTAAGTTAAGAAACTAAACAACCAATGTATAACCAATGCACAGGCAAGCAGTCATAAGTCAAGTCCATCGTATGGGCAGGGTAGAAAAGCCCAAAACCTTGAAATTATCGCCTCTCTCGAAGGTAAAGGCATTAGCAATATCCCCAGATACGAATAGATTCACAAAAATATCTCTGACGCTAAGAAGGTATCGGGGGGAGATCCCTTCAACCAACCTCGTGCGACCTCATGATTAACTCTGGTGTGAGCGGAGCCTCTTGATATTACCAATTATACAATGGATTTCTCCACTCCCTTTGTCAGACACATATGTTGATTTAATTTCCTTGGAGAAGTTTACTCACAAAATCTTATTCCAAGGCACTAAATCCTAAGCTAGTTTGTGCACCCTAGAAAATAAAATCGTGACTAAGAAATTTTAAATTATAGAGTTAATTTTAGTGGCCATGATTACTCAAAAAGGTATGGTAGTGAAATTCATGATGTTATGACTCAACAAGAAAAGTAAATATGAATATAATGCAAAGTCCTAACTTCAATTTTCAATGAATGATATGCTTCTCAAAACAAATGCAATTTTCTATTTCAACTCTACAATTCTAAAGTAAAAATGCAATCTTTCATTACATGCACTAAGATAATGACAAGGACTCAAAAGACCAAAATGCCAAGCAATGCAAAACGCCTAATATTTTTGTATTTTCAATATAATAAAAATGAAAATGCATGGACTGAAAAACAACTTGATATATAAAACCTACTATGTATAGAAAGAGATAACTCAATTAGAATACCAAGGAGAAGAACACCCAGCCCAATGTACAAGGACAATCAAAATGAAAAGGTGATGAAAAAGACTCCGCCAAAAAATTCAACCCCAGACAGGTTTCATGTCATCCCACAAGAACTTAACATGCACTACAGAGACCCAAGAAGACTCAACAAACATCAAATCCCACCCAGCAACCACCAAACCCAGAAAACAAGCAAAGAAGGCTGATGTACATGATTGTTCGAGGAAAAATAGCATATGTACGCAACTTGCAGAGAGACAACCTACGTATATACGCTATTGTCAAGCCAAAAACCATGTATATGTTTCAAAAAACAAGGCTAGGCAAGGGACAAGGATGAAAACTCAGACCTAGAGTGAATAGAGGCTTTCAAGCAATGATGCAATGAGAAAAAAAATGAGAACGAGATAAATCTAAGGAGAAAAGTACTCCAAACCCTAAGAAATAAGATTCACTCCCCAATATGGTCGCCAATTATGTTACGAGGAAAATATCTCTATGGCTAGGGTAAACCACAACAGATGGAAATGACTGCAGAAATCAACTCTATTCTCAAGTATGGTATGTAAACAAATATGCTAGCAAGATAAGATAAAGGGCCTACCTTGTCCAAATGTTTGATGAAGTCCACCGTTGAGCACTTGACCCAAAGCAATATACCTGCAGCTAGTCCTCAACAACCAAGCACAACAAGCATATGGTGATAATCAATGATGTTATCACATTCAATAGCATAATCCATTATTAAACATGACAAATACAGCCATGGAATAATAATTCAAATATTTGCAAGATATCAATTAGACGACAAAAGAGTATTTCTATTAATAAATGATCAGCATAAGTGAAAATGTTACAGACTTCTGTGTCGGCATGGTCTAGAACTGAGAAACTAAGTTCCTTCCAACTGGTCCTCCACCACTTCAATCCTCCACCAAAGGAAAGCTCATAAAAGAGAAACAATGAGGTTCTCAATCAATAAGGGAAGAGATTGGGGGTTGAACACTATTTTCAGACTTAAAGGACAAAGGGATGCAGACACAATATGAAGTAAATAATTTCTCCAAAGTAACTTTGCTCTCAAATTTGAATTCTTTCTCTCTTTTTCCATAGCTCGGAATTGGACCATTTATAGCCTTCAAATGGACTGCAGGGCCAAGTCAAAACGTTTCCAGTATATGGAATGCCAAAGATCATAGATCTCCTGTCGTGACATGGAAACCAGACATTAATTTTCATATTTTGGCACAAATTCCAATGTACACGGACTGTAGTGGTGCAGCCTGCATATACTCATGTTGTATAGTAGGCAAGATGCATACATGTGAAAAAATATGTATTTTTATCTCTGGGATTTACAAACATGGATGATAAGTCTACATAGGGAGATGGAAAAAGGCCTTTTGTGCAAGATTGCATAGGGTGAGACAAATCTTGCTATAACAATGCACCATTATGGTTTTCCAAGTTATATTGGTGCAGGTCAGAGTTGAATAAATATTACAGTATTTCAAAATTAATGCTACAATTTGATGCCAAATATGTCATAACCCATTAGTGTTATTGCTTGGCATAAAGTCTAGACACTATTCATATTTACCTTTTTACAATATTCTGAGTTTGTCAGAAGAACGACAAAAATTTCAGTATTCATTGTATTTCAAAAATTTATATAGAGAATATGTTTTGCTTCATGGAAACCTTTTCATACTAATTAATCGTCTCAAGTCAAAAGAATTATCAGAGGAGAATTCTTTCTTAAAGAAAGTCCTCCTGGAATTTGTTTGCCAAAGATTTATCTATTACCAACTAATGTAGATTGCATATTGTTATCTGATTCAAAGCCAAGATGAAGATTTCTCTACGGACCCAGTCATGGCTTTTCCTTCTTTGAAAACTAATAAAATTGTGGTGTCATCTCACAACCCTATATGGAGTCTCTCAATTGCTTCTTACCATCAAATCATAAAGAAAAGTGGACATCAATGTAAAAGATCCATAAACTCTATAGAAAGAGTATTGGTAGCCCTATTTTCCCATATGCATGCAAAACTAAAGCACAAGAAATGGGTGACTATACTTGCTAAGACTAAAATTGGTTAAGCAATGAAGCCACTACAGGAAAGTAATAATGTGAAAGGATCTATAAAAAAAAGGTAAACCTTGGACTTTGGAAAATTAATTGCATGAAGCATTAATCTCTTACATCTAATGTGTTTAGAGTAGATGGAAAAATATCTCTTTCATAATGGGATCATTCTATTTTTTGAAGTCTAGTACACCAAATTCCACATCCATACTTTAGATTCGGTGGTACAACATTGTAGAAAAGATTTATCTTAGACCAAACATCTTCAAACTAAAGATGAGAATATTGGATCACCATAAGATTTAACATATGTATATTGTAACCCTTTTTGATTCAAATTTGAGAAGGGAGGGCCATATTGAATGTTGGCTTATAACCAAAAATACATCTAAATAAGTACAATATGTTGTAACATTCACTATGTCACCTAGAGAATCCCTCCAAACTTTTCATTTTGGTCGGTCTTAGGGTGTGTGACACTAACTTGATTCAAACCTAGTGACGATATCAACCTAGGCTTACTTACAACCAAACTATTCCTAACACATCAGACATGACCCAATCCAATTCCCAAATTAAGTTAGCATATTTTACAACAAAACCAACATTATGAGGAAACGCCCAACCATTTTGTTTAAAATATCTCAGAAACTTCAACACAACCATTCCATGAACATCAAAAGGAACATAAAGTTTTTTCCATAAAGAAACCAAAACACACTTGTTAAAGAAACACTTAATATAAATTTCTTAACTTTGTAAAGAAGAATGTTTACAATGAGCTACATAGGTAAGGTTCAATCAACCACTACAACCTTAGCATAGATGCAAAAGACCCAAGAATACCCTCCTTGCTTCAATACAAGTAAACCCACAAACCCTTACTGCAACTCGCAAGTCTACCTCGTGTAATACCCTATTCTTCAACACTTGTAAAACAACTATCCAAGTCATCATACAAACTCACACTTGCCTTCCTTAAAAAAAACAAATTATGCCTTGGATTTTACTAAGTTTCTCCCTATGTCTTAGTCTTCTCCAAGTTTTTATGTTTGTCTAGTATTGAATTCTTTCCACCCAACTCACAATTGCCTCATATAGGAGTGATGGCTCAACTCTTTCTCCCAATCTGGGGTGACTTGCCTCACCCTCCAATTTTAAGTGGACCTGTAATCCTACACTCATCCATCATCAATTAGGTAGTTTCATCCACCTCCTCAAAATATGCCATGGTATTGAAAGGGATGCCCCAAAACCATGCAAGTGTGCCATATTTCATGGGCACTTGACCTCCTTAGGACACATCCTCAATGGATTTTCCATGAAGCATGACACTCTAAGTGCCCAATGCACTTCAAGTGACACTCAACAACCATAAAACATGTAGTGCCCAACTTCCTTAAACCATGCACTCCCCAAAGCATGCCTTAAACTATTGTTGGGTTGACTAAGTTCCAATTCATCTAAGAAAAGTCATGTTGTAAGAAAAACCCTTCTTATCCAATAGAAATGTTTAACTTATTTTCACATTTTCTATCTTGTTAAGATGATGCCATGCCTTGGCACATCTACATCCCATGCATGCCATTGCAACAAAACTACTTCACTTCATTTTCCTATTGTTCCATTATTTCATGTATCATTTTGCAAATGACTTTGTTGTGGTAACCATATTTCTCGTTGGTGAGTCACCCCAAGCTTTTCCCATCCACGTCTATGAGTCATGGTGCAAGTGGAAGGTCATTGTTCAACCACCAAGACAATCTCCATAAGGTGCTCTTCACCATAAATCTCTATGCCTACCATGCTTCACCATGGCACTCACCACAAAGGAAATTTTCCCTTGAAGAGCTCTACATTAATGCATTTCACTAAGATGGCCTTCACTACTACAATAAGTATGCATGGCAACAAATCTTGATCATCTAACACTGTCACCATGACACTTCACCCTAACTCCACTATGTTTGTTTGTTGGTTTCTTAGGATGTCTTCCTCTTAGATAAGGCATGCCCTAGACCTTATTTTCCACCACAAATCATGAAGGGCACCATCATAAAACTTGTAGATGTAGTTATAGTAATCATAAACACGGGGACAATGATCAAAGATATAGATCCTCCCTAATAAACGTAAACTCATAATTACAAGGATGCAATAATGAAATGCTAATCATTCCTTATAAATTTAGTCACACCCTTGTTAGGTGGTAAATGCTACATCACCATAAATGCAAGTCAAAGTTCAAATGGCCTCATGGAATCATACATACATGTTAATATCCAAAATTTTAGAGGTTGTATATCTAAATTTCATACAATTGGGCAACAAGCTTATATGATGAAACCTCATATCCATATTTCCATAGTATTTGCAATGTTGAAACCAAAGACTACTTTCAGTAAACAATGTATTAGCAGGGCTATATATTTACTGAGGTGAGTTATTCCTCTGAATTAACTTCGAGAGCTCTTCACATTATAGACAAAGGAAATCAAGAAAGATAAAATTTAGTTGGCACCAAAAGGTAGAAATATGCACCCTCTTAGCTTAGAATGTATTCAGGAGGATAGAATTAGATTTTTGTTGAAATAACTTAGAKATTATTKCTTTAATTCCAAAACTGTTGAATGAATGAGGGTCTGGAAAATAGGAAAGACTTATTACACATCATTTATCATAATTTTTTCATCTCTTGTTGTAAGCAAATCTTGGGATTCTAGTCACTACTCAATTGGACAAGTGGCACAAACTTCTATATCTATGGCTATCTTCTCTCCATTGCCTCCTATAGMTGGACAAGMAAGTTCACATCTTTTGTCAAGGAAACTTTTCCAAGAAGAATGAGAAGGTACAAAGCAGTTTAGAAAAAAAYTGTATAACAAATGCATTCAACTCAGAATATGATAGCAAGTAGCCATCTAACTGAGAACATTGTGAKGCATGTAATTAACAAAATTGGCATGATGAGTCTCGCCARCAATTAGAAAAGGAAACCATGTTTTCATTAAATCTTCCATCATTATGCAATCTCTAAGTGTCAACGTGTGGATCTCATGTGGTAACAAAAAAAAGGAAAGTGCCAGAGTCAGAGACATCATAGGTGTTACCCCTTAGTTTGTACAAGGGTATCTCAGAAATTTTTGCTACCTTGGGGAAGTAAAAAAATAAAATTTGACATTGAGAGCAACAGGGACCTCATGTGCCAAGTCTTGGCTCTAGATATCTTCCTATGGGGTAGAAATTGCAACATTAAGGACACTAGAGGAATAAACTTTGTTTTCCATAGGTAATGGTGAAATGAGAATATTGAGTCCTGACGAAATGTTTATGGAATCAACATGTCTACAATGTTACTGAATAAACTGAGAGACCATGTGATGCTTTTGTTGCAACAAAGGGAAAAAAACAAACCTTGGATATGCACTTCACAAGATAAATCTCTAGGGCCTGGATGTTACTCCTCCAAATATATAAATCAAGGTATCTCATCCATAATGACTTGTGTTATCAGTACATTCACTAAAGGAAGAATAAACCCTAACAATGCCTAGACCAGAGGACCTGGGTGCCACCAATATGCTTCTCAGATAGAGGATTGTCTTGGGTTCCCGGGAGGTTCAGTGACTGTAGGGATTGAAATATATGATGCTATGAAATTATGCAAGGCGGACCAAAATATTCCCCTTTTTGTGTGTGGAGACCAAAATATTCCCCTTTTTGTGTGTGGAGTGAAAAATATTCCCCTGTCAAGCCTTTGAACCTAAAGTTCATGGGTACTGCATCGACCTTCAAATAAAAATAACCCATAGGTAATTCCAATGTGTTTTGGCTTCTTTGGGGTCTATTTTTCTTATCATTGACAATGAATCTACTTAATTTTGTGTTCCAATCTCCCTCTTCTATCCCTCTAGGAACAGGTATAATCTTCAAAGCTGTATTTTGCATATGTAATGCTTGATTAGCTAACCCATCTGCCATTTTGTTCCTAGACCTATGGATATGGTGATATTATACCTTTAATATTTTACATAGTAATGTTCTTTATTCATTTGCATTGAGAGTATTAAGCTCCAATCAGATGAAGGGTATGGTATTTGCACAAGGATGATTATCATTTTACAATCTTCTATCACCACTTTCCTTAACAATGGCCTCTCTTCAAATTGAGATAGCGTTGAAGTTGAGCCTTGGAGGGAATTTATGGTCCCTAAAATGAGATTCAAGGGTCGTCCAATCACTTGCACCTTGAAACCCTTATACTTGGATTTTGCACCATTCTGTTTGTTTATATGTCTATTGAACATCATCTTTATCCTATGAGATTGTGGCCTATGTGTGCACATGCACACATTCTACTACAATCAGAAAATGTATACTTTGTATCTTTGTGCCTACACCGCTGTTGTACCTTTTGGATTTCTTTGAACAGATTTAAAGATTCACTTAGCTAGATTCTTACTTATGATGTACTATTTCCCTTTTACTCCTAGCATTTAAAGGAGTTGGTTTTGCACTCCCACATTAAACTCACACTAGACATATCTTTTTAGTTCCTTTGACTTATTCTTGTGGTCACTTGTTGGACATTAATAAAATTATCTATCTTATCTTATCTGACGTGGGTTTCAAGCAAACTATTTTCCATTCATTGCATCCAATTCACTTTGGTCTAGTCATCCAACATGTGGCAGCTCAATAAAATATTACTGTTATTGAATTATTTATGTATTCCCCAAAGACTGTCTAATATCAATGTTATTTTTTTAATTATCCTCATCCTTTGAGATAATATGTGTGTTAGTCCCTTGATTTCTTTAGTCCCTTGAAGGTGTTGATATGTTTGATATCAAGGGAAAGGAGAGTGTTTATCTTTCCATAGCAAGGCTTTTACTTGCATGCAATATCCCATTTAATGTGTCTCATTTCCCATATTTTGAGCAAATGGTACATACAATTAATGATTGTCTTGCATGGTATAAGGAATGTAGCTATGATAAGCTTTGCACTATCTTGAATCTTGATTGATAAAGAGAAATTCCACCCAAAGAAGATTATGGCTACATTGGAGGTATCATGGAGTGTAGATTGTGGTTCTATTTTGATGGATTGTTAAAATGGATGCCTGGAAGTTTAAAAATATCCCCTTTTGAACACCATTGCCTCTCCAACATTTAATCCCTATCCTCCGAGGGTAATTGACTACTCAGAGAAAGAGAAAGACAATGTTCTTTTGAAGGGCCAATTACATGAGGACATTGATGAGTTGGGGCCATCTAATTTTGTGCAAGTTATCACAAATGCAATCCCTGTTTGTAAAGGTAGGGTCAACAGTGCAAAAAGTAGTACATTTTTTGATGCCATGTGTGCATGCATTTAAGGCTATTGAAAAAATGGATTAGATTATGGAGTTATTATTTTTTCTTGTAGAAATAGATTTATATTAACAAAATAAAGTGTACAAAATAATACCATGTAGTTTCTAGATAGAGGGAAAATGGGAACCAAATAGAATAGAACGAAGTCAAAATTGAAACTATAGTTTAGGCTAAAGTATAAACTCAGGTCTGAAAATTGTCGCAGATTAAATAACTAAAAGAAAAAAGGGCAACTTATCAATCAACTTGACAATTGAATTTGTCTTTGCTACTCATGCTATTGCTATCATTATCCATGCCGGGGGATGGGAAGATTTATCAGGTGAGATAGGCTATGGAAGAATTTCTCCTAATTGTCGATCTTCAGGAGATTCTCAAATTCTTCTTCATATATATCGATTAAGAAAGTCCAAATTCATTTGAATTTCAATATGAACTAGTTACAATTTGTTTAAAATGCTAGAACTCCCACTTATGCTACTTACGTTTATGCAAATTTTCCATAGGAAGTCCTCTTCGGTCCTGATAATTGTCTCCCAAAATTCCTTAACCACTTCCTCCTTGAGATCTCTCATTATTTCTTTGAGTTCTGTTATAAAGCTAGATTTTTCTTCCTTTATTTTCAAAAACCATTCACTAAGGTGTGGGGAATATTTGGTCGTGGTATTAAGGCACAAATTCCTTCCACAGTGTATATCCTGGTCGGGGAATCTCTGGTCGTGGTATTAAGGCACAAAAATCTAGTGTGGGGAATCTCTGGCATCGACCTTGAAATAAAAATAACCCATAGGTAATTCCAATGTGTTTTGGTTCTGGGGTCCATTTTTCTTATCATTGAAAATTAATCTACTTAACTTTGTGTTCCAACTCCCTCTTCTATCCTTCTAGGAACATGTATAATCTTCAAAGCTATATTTTGTAGATTTAATGCTTGATTAGCTAACTAACGACCATTTTGTTCCTGGACCTCTGGATATGGTGCTATTATACCTTTAATCTTTTACATAGTAATGTTCTTTATTCATTTGCATTGAGAGTATTAAGCTCCAATCGGATGAATGGTATGATATTTTACTTAGAATTAGGAGAAACCAACACTGGTGAGGCTACGCTCACAATCTATATTATTTAATGAAGACAAATTACATCATTATATAGGAGACATATCTACTTGATGGTTACAACAAATCACCGAAAACTAGGATCTACATTAAGTACTAGTAGAGTTCATCTAAGAAACTAACTCTTGCTCCATTATTTCCAAGTCTCCCCCTTAATGGAGAATGGATTGACTTCTACACCTAACATCTCCCTAAAATACTCAAACTTAATCTTTCCAAGAGGCTTAGTGAAAATATCAGCAGCATTTTCACAAGTATTACAATACATAAGAGCTATTTCATTTGACTGCAACTTTTCTCTAACAAAATGAAACTGAGCATCAACATGCTTTGTCCTTGCATGAAAAACTGGATCATTTGCCAGCTTGATTGAACTTTGATTATCACATTTGATCATTGTAGGTTCCTTTTGTTCTTCTCCAACATCTTGAAGAAGTCTTCTCAACCAAACAACTTCACAAGTTTCTACACACAAGGCTTTATATTATGCTTCAGTAGAAGACAAAGATACAGTAGGATGTTTTTTACTGCTCCATGAAACAACCTCAGTTCCAATGCCAAATTCATATCCAGTGGTTGATCTTTGATCATTCAAATTGCCAGCCCAATCAGAATATAAGTAACCTATCAACTCAACATCAGATGCATTAGTATTTAATACCATAATCAAGTGTTCCTTTTATATACCTGAGTACTGCCTTTGTTGCATTCCAATGGCTTTCATGAGGTTTCACCATGAATTGACTTAACACACTCATAGAATATGAAATATCAGGTTTGGTTGTGGTGAGATAATTCAAACTACCCACCATCTGTGTATACATAGTACCATTCACCTCCTTCGAACCATCATCACAAGAAAGTTTCACATTCTGTTGCATGGGAACAGTAGAAGATTTACACTGATCCATTTTAAATCACTTAAGTACTTCTCTGACATACTTACTCTGACAAATAAAAGTTTGGCCTTCATTTCTCCAAACTTCAAGACCTATGCAGTAATGTAACTCACCAATATCTTTCATTTAAAAAACTTGTGACAACTGCTCCTTGATTTCATCAATTAATTTCTCTGCATTTCCTGTAATTATCGAATCATCAACATATAAGGCAATCAATACTATATACCCCTGCTCGTCAAATTTGGCATACATATTTGGATCACTTTTGCTCCTCATAAAACCCCGTTGAAGAAAGAAAGAGTCCATCTTCTCATACCATGACCTAGGTGTTTGTTTCATTCCATACAATGCTTTCTTTAACTTACACACTAAGTGTTCTTGCCCATGCTCCACAAACCCTTCAGGTTGAGTAAGGTAAACCTCCTCCTTTAACTCACCATTCAAACATGCATATTTAAAATCTAGTTGGTGTAGCTTCCAATGATACTTTGTAGCTAAAGCAATTAACAATTTGATAGTATTCAATTTAGCTACTGGTGCAAATGTTTTAGCATAATCAATACCTTATGTTTTTGAATACCCCTTTGCCACCAATCTAGCCTTATATTTGTCTATACTACCATCTGATTTAAACTTGGGTTTGTATATCAATTTTCATCCAATGGGATTTTTATGTTTAGGCAATTCAGTCAATTCCCAAGTATTGTTTTTCATTATAGATTCATATTCTTCCTCCATTGCATTTCTCCATTCATCATGTTCTCTGGCTTCATTAAAACTCATGGGTTCTATGAAATTTGAAATGATACTCATTAGGACATAGTCTCTATACCTCTCAGGGAGCCGAACCTGTCGTGAATATCTTCTTAACCGATTATCTTCCTCCCCACTTTGTGAAGATCTGTCTTCACCTCTAGGTGAACTGTGACTATTTGAAGTGTCCATATCACTGAGTACTTCTTGCTACTATTGTTTTTGCGGTGGTTGTTGTTGCAATTGTGCTTGCTGTTGTGATGATTGTTGTTTTTGTTGCTGCCGCTCTTCTTTAACTCCTTCATCAAGAAGTCTATGCAATTCATCATGACTGTTTTCGTCATGATTTCCTGCTTTCTGCTCATGGAAAAGTACATCTCTACTCACAAATACTTTGTGAGTAGAAGGATCAAACAGTTTGTATGCTTTGAATTCAGAACAATACCCTATGAAAATACATTTAATGGCTTTAGCATCCAATTTCTTCCTATTCTCCTTTGGAATATGTGCAAAAGCCTTACACCCAAATACTTTTAAATTATGAATTGCAGGTTTGGAACCATACAAGGCTTCGAAAGGAGTAATATTAGCAAGACACCTTGTTGGACTTCTATTATTTAAATAAACTACAGTATTTATGGCTTCAACCCAAAATGTATTCGAGATATTCTTACCTTTCATCATACTGTGTGCACACTCTACCAGAGTTCCATTTTTCCTATCAGCCACTCCATTCTGTTGTGGAGTGTGGGGTACTATAAACTATTGTACTATTCCATGATCTTTGCAATATTTGATGAATTCCCCTGATTTATACTCTCCCCCTTGATCTGAACAGAGGATTTTGATGGATTTTCCTGTCTGTTTTTCCACCATGGCTCTGAATTCCTTAAAGTACTCAAAAACATCACTTTTTCTTCTAAGGAAATAAATCCACGTGTATCTTGTGCAATCATCAATAAATAACAAAAAGTAAAAAGCACCTCTTAAAGACCTAGTCTACATAGGCCCGCAAACATCAATATGCACAAAATCTAAAACATCTCTCTTTTTACTGTCAGGATTAGAGGGGAATTCATCTATGTGCATCTTTCCTAATGCACATCCATCACAAGAAACATTTCTCATTCTTTAACATGGGAAGTCCTTCAACCATATTATGTTTCTGTAATAATAATAAATAAGGATAATTGATGTGGCCATACCTTTGATACCAAAGACTCTCTGTTGGAATAGTTGCAGAAATCAGTGCATGATGTGCTTTGCTGGTAACATCAAGTTTGTAAAGGCCTCCTGCTTTGAATCCCGCTGCAACAGATTTGAATTGGTCCAACAGATCCTTCACTATGCAATAATTCTTGAAGAATTCAACCTTCAAGTTCTGATCTGTAATGGTGGACATAGAGATCAATTTTTTCTTTATCCCGGGCACGTCAAGCACATTGTGAATGTGGCGAACAGTACCATTTGACAATGTCACAGGAATGTATCTATATCCCTTGATCTGATGAGTGCGATCATCTCCAAGATATATGCTGGATCCATTCTGTATTTCTTTAAAATTAGTGTACCACAACTTATTACATGTCATATGTATTGATGCTCCAGAATCCACAAATCAGGCATCACTATCATCCATTTCAATAGATAAAGCAGCATTGGACACAAATAGTCTAAGATATCGTGAATCCAAATTCTAGGGTTCATCAATATCATCACTAGCAATAAACAATCTGAGATCATGATTTGAATATTCTTCTGCATAATGACCCGCATGTTTTCTAGGTTTATTCCTAGCCTCATCACTCTTCTTATTATGAAATTCTTTAATGAGATGTCCAGGTCGACCACAATAAAAACAACTTTTTGACTCATTCCTGTTAGAGGGCATACCTTGATTCGGCCTTGGGGGTTGTTTTCTTTGCGATGAACTGCCTCTCTGCGATGAACTGCCTCCTCTACCTCTTTCTCCTGATCTCCCTCTTGTGGATCTCTTATTTGACCATAGTGCCAAATCCAAATTCCGAGGCTTCAAATTCCCGCACCTCTCTTCCCCTTGCAGCAAAATACCTGTCAGTTATTCAAAAGTAGGAGGTTTCTCTGTTGTTGCGAGACCTATTATGAACATCCGATAATATTCTAGCATACCATTTAAGGTAATAGTGACAATATCAGTGTTAGAAACCATTTCCCCTATATTTCCTAGCTTGTTTTTCACCTCTTTAATTCGACCCAAAAATGAACTAACAGATTCATTTCCATCCATCTTAATTCCTAGCAATTTAGTTTTCAGGAACCGAATACAATGTGTGTTGCTAGTTTCATATAAATCTTTAAGCATTGTCCATGTTTCAACATAATTGTTAGCTTCTCTAATATGTGGAATTATGTTATCTTTAATAGACATACGCAACAATACCTTGGACTTGTTTTCACTCTTCTCCCAATCTTGGATTTGATTTGTTGTCGCACCGGTAGCCGCATTAGGCTTCACTTTAGTTCCCTTTACAATGGTCCAGACACCATAGCCCTCCATCAGGGTCTGCATTTTGAATTTCCAATTAATGAAATTCAAGCCATCTAATTTGTTGGCTTCGTTGAGGTAGGTCTCTACTAGCGGATTCATCATCTATGCAAGTGTCTTCTCGTTCAACCAGACAATAGATCCTTGTATCACCAAACACACTTCAATCCTGAAGTTGGTGAATCACCAAGAATATCAAACTTCCGTCAAGTGTTGAGCAGTCCATCGCTCTGCCTTTGGATCCACCGATCTGACTCTACCTCGGCTCTTAGATTTAAAAGAAATATAATAAAGTTTTAAAAATACCTTAAAACCACTCCATGCATAAGTAGAGTGCTCCAAAAAAAACCCACACAAACCTTAACACTAGTTTTTCTTTGAGGAGGATACGATTCTTATACCGTCTTTGAGAATTAAAAAAACACACAAAACAAAGAGATCACATGCAATGGGAGTACTTGATATACAAGGCCATTCAAAAAAAAATGTGAGATGAGAAGCATAGCTGCTGGTAGATGAGAAACAACTCACACAGCCTCCCTCAAGAACCCACGTGACTCCCTCACTCGCCCACAGCCTGGGTTGGCCCTCCACTCGACCTCACGACCACTGTAGCCACGAATTGATTCAACGCACATGAGAAGGGGGTTTTGGCAGTCTCAACGAGCTGCGAGATGCACTAGATCTGAGTATGCTCCAACCTCATGCAACAAATAAAAAAATCACGCTTTTCAACATGAAAACTGGTCGACGCTCCTTAAACGCACGAAGGGAAGTGCTAGCGCTCCTGTAAAATGGAAGGGGGGGTGTTGCAACGCTGAGCGAGAGTGGAAGTGTGAGCACAAGTTCCCTGCCTCTCTTACATGCATACAAAGGGAGCATTCCTCTAACACTGCATGGGGAATGCTTTCCGCCCCTACTCAATTAATTTGAGATCTTCCACTTTGGATCTCGCCTCAAAGGGCTGAATCTCTCAGATCTCCAATATCACTCTGATACCAACTTAGAATTAGGAGAAACCAACACTGGTGAGGCTAACCTCACAATCTATATTATTCAATGAAGACTGATTACATCATTATATAGGAAACATATCTACTTGGAGGTTACAACAAATCACCAAAAACTAGGATCTACATTAAGTACTAGTAGAGTTCATCTACGAAACTAAGTCTTGCTCCATTATTTCCAAGTATTTTCACAAGGATGATTATCATTTCAGAATATTCTATCACCACTTTCCTTAATAGCGACCTCTCTTCAAATTGAGATAGCCTTGAAGGTGAGCCTTGGAGGGCATTTATGGTCCCTAAAATGAGATTCAAGGGTTGTCCAATCACTTGCACCTTGAAACCATTATACTTGGATTTTACAACATTCTATTTGTTTATATGTCTATCGAACACAATATTTATCCTATGAGACTGTGGCCTATGTGTGCACATGCACACACATTCTACTACAATCAACAAATGTATACTATGTATCTTTGTGCCTACACCGATGATGTACCTTTTGGATTTCTTTGAACAGATTTAGAGATCCACTTAGATGGATTCTTACTTATGATGTCCTATTTACCCTTTTACTCCTATCATTTAGAGGAGTTGGTTTTGCACTCCCACATTAAACTCACACTAGACATATATTTTTAGTTCCTTTGACTTATTCTTGTGGTCACTTGTTGGACATTAACAAAATTATCTATCTTATCTTATCTGACATGGGTTTCAAGAAAATGGTTTTCCAGTTATTTCATCCAATTCACTTTGATCTAGTCATCCAACATGTGGCAGCTCAATAAAATATTATTGTTATTGAACTATTTGTGTATTCTCCAAATACTGACTAATATCAATATTATTTTTTTAATTATCCTGATCCTTTGAGATAATATGTGTGTTAGTCCCTTGAATGCTTTAGTCCCTTGAAGATGTTGATATGTTTTATATCAAGGGAAAGGAGGGTGTTTATCTTTCTATAGAAAGGTTTTTACTTGCATGTAATATCCCATTTAATGTATCTCATTTCCCATATTTCGAGCAAATGGTACATACAAATAATGATGGTCTTGCATGGTATAATGCACATAGCTATGATAAATATAAATTCCACCCAAATAATATTATGGCTACATTGGAGGTTTCATGGAGTGTAGATTGTTTTTCTATTGTGATGGATTGTTAAAATGGATGCTTGGAAGTTTGAAAATATCCCCTTTTGAACACCAATGCCTCTCCAACATTCAATCCTTATCCTCCGAGGTTAATTGATTGCTCAAGGCAAGAGAAAGACAATGTTCTTTTGAAGGGCCAATTACATTAGGAAATTGATGAGTTGGGTCCATCTAATGTTGTGCAAGTTATCACAAATGAAATCCTTGTTTGTAAAGGTAGGGTTGACAATGCAAAAAATAGTACATTTTTTTGATGCCATGTGTGCATGCATTTAAGGCTATTGAAAAAATGGATTAGATTTTGAAGTTATTTTTTTGCTTGTAGAAATAGCTTTATATTAACAAAAGAAAGTGTACAAAATAATACTGTGTAATTCCTATATAGAGGGAAAATGGGAACCAAATAGAACATAACAAAGTCAAAATTGAAACCATAGTTTAGGCTAAAGTATAAACGCAGGTTTGAAAACTATCACAAAATAAATAGCTAAAAGAAAAAAGGGAAACTTATCAATCAACTTGACAATTGACTTTGTCTTTTCTACTCAAGGTATTGGTATCATTATCCATGCTGGGGGAAGGGAAGATTTCCCAACTGAGATAGGCTGTGGAAACAATTCTCCCAATTGCTGATCTTCAGAAGATTCTTAAACTCTTCTTCATATATGCCAATTAAGAAAGTCCAACTTCATTTAAATTTCAATCTAAAATAGTTACAATTTGTTTAAAATGCTAGAACTTCCACTTATGCTACTTACATTTATGCAATTCTTCCATAGGAGGCTCTCTTTAGTATTGAGAATTATCTCCCAAAATTATTTAACCACTTCCTCCTTGAGACCTCTCATTATTTCTTTGAGTTATGCTCTAAAGCCATATTTTTCTTCCTTCATTTTCAGAAACCATTGACTAAGGTGTGGGGAATCTCCGGTCATGGTAGTAAGACACATATTCCTTCCACTGTCTATATCCTTGAGGTCTATCCAAGAGGACTTTCCAGTCTCTTTAACTACTTCCTTTTCTATCTAAACAATCTCCTTATACCATGACTATCCCTCCTATTATCACCCTAACAATTTTTATTAGGATCTAAAAACTTCTGAAGTTTAGCGAGACATTATACCACAGTAGAGGAGCAATAGTTTAGGGCACTCGGCTATATTCCATGACATATGAACGAATGTAGAGGAAGTGGGAAGGGAGTAGCTCGGCGGGTCGTCGATCTTGAAGAATCTTAGATCTATGGTCAAAGCCTACATCAGACAAACAAATAGCACGGATCTTAACATCGTGAAGGCAGACCAGGGAAAACTACTCTGGTTTCGATGGGGAATGCATGGCGCTCTTACACACGCATCAGGGGAGACGACAGATTGCACGAAACCTCTTTTCCTATGGCCCTAATGTCACGTGGTTCAAAACATCATGGCAATAGCTCGCAGGGAGGATGGCGGTTGGTCAGATCACCTCACATCATTGGTTCAGATACTTCCCCGGATGATGTACCAAAAGGACGCTGCCACATAACTAACTCAAGGCTCATCATTCGAAGTGGATTGATGAAGCGTGGCACACCAAGGCACTGTGACAGTAATTCGTGAGAAAATTACACCGAACATCAAAATCTCAGATATGAATCCTTTTATCCTATTCTAGGAAATTGTCATCTTATGTGTAAGAAAGACAAGCTCGGCTTGTGCTCCTGAATTCTGTAAACTCAAAGGGTGGCCAAATCAAGGTCTCTACAAAGTCTGGAAAACATGGATGATATCCGTCAAATGACATCTGGTGCAATTGGGTTCTCAGCTAAGGTACCAGGTAGGTCAATAAGTAAGAATGAAAGATGGTTCTTGCAGATGCAGGTGACTAAATTTCATACCGAACCTGAAACTGAGACAGAGTTGGGAGTAATATTAAACCCCGTTATAATGGATCTTTTCATAAATAAACATGCATAAAACACCTACCACCCAGCGGCAAAGAATAAGAGGAGAAAAAGGAGGAAATCAAAGGCCAAAACTGAGATGATAGAGAGCGTCGGGGAAAATTACGATTGGTGGAGTACCCTGGAGGAGGAAATCGCCAAGCTGAGGTGAATCCTCGGGTAAAATTTTGGTGTATTTCAGATAGTTTTGGACAGATTTCGGCTTAAGAGAAGGGAGTCCTGATATGACATACCAATTACTAACGATCCCTTTAAATAATTCAACTATTCTTCCTTTTTGTAACTCATATCTGTTTTTAGAATTATGAGGGAGTCAGAACGTTTTAAATTCCATATGAAATTCCTCTATATATGCTTGGCCTCACTAGTATAGAATGATGGAGAAAAGAGGAGCTTGCCCTTTGTGCAGGAAAACTTTATAAATCTCTAGGACTGGAATGAATACATGGGTGTAGAGGCAAATTTTGGGACTTTTTATGAAAAGATTCTAATTGGTGGTGTTATGAGTCTCGTTTTCTCTCATAGTATGTGATTCCTGTTATTCTATATTTTCATTTTTCTTTCTTCTGTCTAAATTGAGAAACTAAATGTCCAGAATTCATTATTCGATGCTCTCGACTTGACGATTTGGACTGTGTTCTTCTCTTCTAAACCATTTCAGAATTCATTATTATAATGCTCTAATAATAGTTGTGTGTTTCTTTTCTTCTGTTACCATCTAAAATTTTCAAACATAAACTCGGAAGTCACTTCCTCATTTAGCCTTTTCCTCTTGATTTTTTTCATGATTTGGAAATACATCCTACATTCTTGACCCCATAGCCCAAAGGTCATCTTCAACTCTTCAACAAATTTATTAAAATCCAAAAACAAACCAATTCTAGCCACTGATTCCCATAGATGTATCAAGTGACACAAGAGAGCCCTCTCTGAGTTGAGTAGGCTAGTGCCTCAACTCTAAAGTTGGTTGCAACAATTACCCCTGTCGTCTGTTTTGACAGCCGGGCAGATTTACAGGGTGTTAACACCTCCTTGTAAATTGACGTTTGATTTCCATCTATCCTCATTTGTCATCTATACACTGCTTATCCCCCTAATTTTCATCCCTTATACCTAGGGCATCTTCTTAACAAGAAATCACACCATCTTTGGGATGTAAGAAGGCATACACATTATGATGCGTCAATTAGAAGGTTTTTCTCCACGAATGGCATGACATTTAATGTGTGTAGGTCTTTGTATTGGAAGGGGATGGAACACAATTTGGTCAAGAATGCACCCAAAGGATTCACAACCCATATCACTTGTGTGCAATACTAGATAATGCATTGAAAGATAGTGAGAGGATCAAGAAGATATGAACATTGAGTCTCATTGTTAGAGATGTATAGATCTTTATCTACGACCATCTTCTTCACAACAAACCAGATCCACATTTCCTTTGTTTTTGGCTTCTTGGAGAAACATGATATGCAACTCTCTTGATGTTGTACTTGGTCCACTGTACAAATGAGTGAATTGTATAACATCCCACAACCTAGTTTCAAAGGTCCTTTTGGCATCCAACTATTCTTTTAAATAGAGACTTGTTTATCTTTGGTTGGAATGGGATATTATGTTTTGTGACGCTGATGATTGGTACTTGCCATAATAATGAATTTCATAAAGCAAACAATACACAAATCACAAATATGAAAACTGAAAAGAACCCAACAGAGAAAAATTCAAGTTCAAATCCAAACTTGTGCAAAGGAGTCCAAAATTTGTATATTATAGAGTTTAATGTAGTCCAAAATTCTCAAGCTAAAATCCCTTGGAGTCCAATGTTCCAACTGTGCAAAAATTTATGTCCCAACCTCCAAGTTCCAAGAGTTCTAAATGCAGGGTTTCTCCTTGCTCTCACAACATAGTGTTGCAGGAAAAAATGGCACATTTGAGGTTGTTTTGGCCTTAAAAGTTAAAAGAAACTTTCAAGGTATCTTCCTCCCCTAATCAAGAAATTTAGTTGTCAAATATTTAGTTTCAAGTTTTTCTTTTACTGCTTTTTGTTTATTTCTAGGTCTTTTCTGTTGCTCGTTTCTCACAGGCTAGAAACTTGAAAGAAACGACAATAGAAACACTGAACATTCTCAAGACACAAATTTCCCATCCAGAAAACAAAAATAGATTATGGTTGTAGTTTTCGAATAGGTTTCCACAAGAAACTGCCCCCACAGGTACAGTTTCTAGTAACGTAGCCTGCAATATTAAAGTAGAAATAGTTTGACATGTCTGATTAACATAGTTTTCACAATACCTATGCAACACATACTATATTTTAGTTCTCAAAAATATGTCCTTAGAGAGCTACCCATAGCCAAAATGTATATTTTACGCTGAATTGGACTAATAATGGAGATCAAGAAGAAAATCAAAACACCAATGAGACATTGGTTCACTAGGAAGGCTGTTAGCCAGGGTTCTATTCCAATTGCATCTACCCCACGCAAATGGCATGGGATCATGAAGGGATGTGACCGGGTGCAAGTTCGCACCACTTAGGCAGAATAGACACCCTCAACCTGGCTGCTAAGCTAAAGGAAGGTCATACTATGCAATATCAACCCTTAGGCATTCAACAAAAAAAAGACTTATAATAACACAAATATGTACTCGCCTCTTGGTTGAATGTGACCATAATCATAATTAAAATTTAAACATGAAAACCAACCATTACAAATATCATAATACTACCAATCGAATGATGTCTGGATGGTGATCATATCAGCTAGTTCAACACTATAATGGTGTCCATGGCTGCTATGGTGAAATTCACAATCATGACAAAAGTTGCAGAGAGGGTGTTAGGATCCGATCCTAACCCCTCTTCATGGGTCATTAGTTAGTAGGATATTTTTTTCATGTGATAAAGGTCAACATTAGATAATAAGGCCTAATAAATAAAGGACAATAAGTCAATGTAAGAAGACCTATAGAAGCTTCTGGTTCTAGAAATATCTTCCTCTAGAATTTTCCTTAGAAGATAGAATTCGTATAAATAAGAGTAGAAGGCATTAGATATTTTTGTCTTGGATATTATTGTAATAGATCTTTTCTCTACTAGAGGTTTCCCCTCGAAGAAGAAAGAAAACATTACTATCATTAATAAAGGTGCTCATTCTGGTGTTATTATGGTATTATTTTGGTATTGTTCTGGATATATCATTGTTGTTCTGCCATTGCTTGCTAAATATTTATGTTTTGCATATTATATTGGAATATCGCTAGTGGTATCAGAGCTCTTTCCTGGGCATAACTTGTGGGGTATTTTATTTATTTATTTATTATTATTATTATTATTTTCAGGGTAGAGATGTATTCCGATGTCTTTAATCTACAAAGATATGTCATTCCACGCATAAACCCACAACCGGGGAATCATACACGCAAGAAATACAAGTGGTACTTAAGCGCACATTGTTGGCCACCCTTGTAACGCATGTTGGTACCCCTTCGAGTGGTAGTAGATTAGACAGCACCTGTATACAGAACGACCTAGATCTCCTAAATCCCTCCATAGATAAACCAATCGATCTCCTGATTGCTATAGTGCCAACGAGAACAACACTCGAGAAGATACTCTCTAGTACCTGGGTAGTCGGGTAGTATCACTAAGGGCACAGTATAGCCTCCTTAGTTGGTTCCCTAAGATATTGGGCCAAGTACTACTGTTGGACCCCTGCACGTATATCAGAGAGCTATAGCACAAGGAAAACACTTGTCTGTAGAAACCTTGAATACCCTAACCCTTGGGATGGAAAAATAAATAGAATAGACAAGATTGGTTGCCATGCAACCGTGTCTCCTGCATTCTGGTTGCAAAATTCCTACACATTTCTTCCTGTTAAACATTTGGCCATTTCGTCATTGCAATATTATTTAGCTCGAAGTATAACTTCACAGGAGTCAAAAAACAAATTTGAGGCCTGTCAGTACCCTTATTTGTAACCTAGTTCATTGAATTCCTCTCTTCATTATCATTGCAGTGGTACTCATCACTTTTAATCCATTTTTCTCTTCGTGGTCCCACCCCTTTCCGAGACACCATTATTTGACACCTATCCCATTGGAATCCTCTCTTTGTCCTGATTACCTTGGTACATCTCATTTTTTTGTGGTCCCCATTTCCATCCTGACACCTCATCTACTACCTAAGCCGCTACCATGCCAACCACTCGATCTCAGACCCACGAATACTTGGAGACTAGGATTTCCAACTTAGAAACGTGAATGTTATCCGTCCCCACTACCATACAAACAACAATCAATGATTCCATCCCTGTAGTATTCCACACTGCCATCTGTGTTTCCATGTATCCATTCACAAAAATTAAGCAGGTGGTTCCCATTGTAAAGGACCCTCAACATTCCCATTATGAGCATACTCATTCCTCCCACTCCCCTTGGGGTTCTCCACACTCTTGGAATAAGGTGCCCAAAGTTGACATGCATAAATTTTATGGATCCAACCTAGCAAGGTGGGTCTCTCAAATGGAACAGTACTTCTCCCTCCACAATATTTGGGATGATGAGATCAAAATCCATGTAAGGTTTTTGTACCTGGATCAAGAATGATGGTAGTGGTGGAAGTGGCATAAGAAATGTTATCCAAGAAATCCCACTTGGAACCTGTTCACTAAAGTAGTTTGTGCCCATTTTGATAGGGAATCACATTTTTTGGGTAGACTCACCAAGCTACGCCAAACTGATCAGTCACAGATTTCATCATGACATTTGAACAATTGGTTATCTGTACTGAGGGCCTATCTGATGCATTTTACCTTGAATGTTTTATCAGTGGCTTAAAGGAATCCTTCTGGGCTCATGTGAGCATGCATCATCCTACTACCTGGTTGCAGGCATGTCAAATAGAAAAGGAAGTTGAGACCATCTTTTAGGCCCCACCTCTAGTTCTTAATTGTCCTCTCCTCGGGGCTCACCCAGCTCCGACACAAACATTGAAGGTCCAAAAAGTATCTCCAAATGAAATGGCAGAACGTTGCAAGAAGGGAATTTTCTACTATTGTGATGACAAGTATTCACGAGGGCATAAATGTAGAGAACAAAAGTTTTTCCAGATTGATATATGCGCTTCATCTCCTTTTGAAGAAATCCTATCAGATGAGGCTCCACCAAGTGATCACGTCGAAGCTCCAGTTGTAACCCTTGTGGAACTAGAGGAACCTATCATATCACTTCATGCCCTTTTAGGTATTTCATCCCCACAAACATTGAAGCTCAAGGGCTACATCGAACATCGGTTGGTGGTGGTGTTGATTGATAGTTGTAGCACCCATAATTTTATTCATCATAGGCTTGCTCATGAGATCCATTGTTTTGTCCACCCTATTTCTAATTTTCAAATCCTCATCGCTAATTGTGGTACTATGAAGTGTGGGGGATGTTGTGAGAATGTCAAACTCCAAATGGGCGATTTTACTCTAAAAACACACACGTTCTCTATTTCCATGGGTTGTTGTGATATTGTATTAGGAGTGGAATGGCTTCGCACTCTGGGGCCAATCACAATGGATTATCGAGAATTATATATGAGCTTCACCCAAGATGCTCACTCCTATACCCTTTGAGGTATCCAAATGGGATTTCTTGACATTATCATCTCTCACAAGATGGGAAAAATGTTCAAGAAATTCCACCATGGTGTGATTGCTCAATTTAATACCATCTAGGTCACTAAAAAAGAATCTCAAGTAGTTCCTTCTAGCCTTTAACTCATATTGGAAAAGTACCCCAAGGTCTTTGAGATTCCCACCACCTTAGCCCTCTCCAGGGGTAAGCATGATCATAACATTCCTCTCCTTCCAGGTAGTCAACCCCCCAATGTATGTC
>JZKD02S2002619.1:28106-48338 GCA_000966675.3 Picea glauca | reverse complement strand
TTACATTTTGAAGATACAACTCTTTCAAAAACAATTCATCTTATATGACTTGATGTATGCCATATAGAAATACATTTATAACCAAAAATTTACATTTTGAAGAAGGAATGATTAAGCAAAAACCAATCCATAGTATATGACTTGATGTTTATTAGAGAAATTATACAAATATTACCAAAATTACATGGATTACATGAGATTTAATTGAAAATATTTTGAACAAAGTAAGATGTTTTTTTTGCTTTCTAAATTTCACACTTGCAATGTCCTTCATTCATGCATAGTGTTCAAATGAAAAGTTGAGGATATGCAAAGATCATTAAAGACCTAAATATTGATATTGTGATGAACGTCAAACCTTGCCAATCAATGTTTCAATGCCTATTTTTGTCTTTAGTAATATCATTTGTTGTGATAGGGCTGGCAAGTGTAGGGGGTCTCCATGATCTCGAAGGAAATAAGATTGTCTACTACACATGGGGGCTTGGAAACGTATCAAATAACCATGTCGAGGGTTATTCGTTGTGGAGGGGTTTGCATATCACAAAGGAAGAAGGATTCAAAACATCAATTGTTCTAGGGGACTCTATGTTGGTTATCAATGCCATGATTGATCAAGCAGTGTAGGAGGAAAACAACTTGAGCACACTCATTGTGAGGATTAAAAAATTCTCCCTTAATTTGATCATATTTTGGTTTTTTACACAAAATTAGATCTCAATGGCAAGGCAGACCAGTAGGCCAAGGTGGCCTCCTCCCTAAGCCTAGGGTCATCGATAAAAAAAAAATAGGGTGCATGACTTTAGACCCATACCTTAACGAATTTCCATGCATACCATTAAATCACATTCAATGTTAATTCACAGTTGGACACATCAAGGGAAGGACAACAGGTGGCCTCCGTTGCTCACACACTTGGTTCGTATGGGTCTCACCAAGGCTATTCAATGCAACATGTATGAAACTTTGTTGATATGTGGGATTTCATTGATAATGGGGAGCAATGGGGCCTTTGTTGTGGCAGATTTGGTCTAGAAATCATGGAGTGGGAATGGCTCATTTGGTAATGGGATTGGTCAAGATAAAGTGCAAAGGACTCTAGTGCGAGCTCAATGTATCTTCGGGAGGGGTTTCTAAAGGGCACTTGTGGGCGATGGTCTAGAGTGGTTTTTTTACTTCAATGCTAGTAACCATTTTCGATTGGGCCAAGAAGCCCTTGGTCTATTGGTTTTTTTCCCAATGTCAGTTTCTCTTGGTGTTTTTTATGATTCAAACCAATATAGGCAGGATAGCTTTCATATATTTTTGTTAGTCTTTTATAAAATTGGAATTGTTAATTGATGTTTGGGGATTGTTTTCCTTGGTCTCTCTTCTTTAAGTGGCATTGTGCAAGGTTTGTTTGAGTCAAACATGGATAACCCAGACTCAAAGGAGATTCACTAAATTCTTCATAGACATGAAGAAAATACACAGGCCAACAATAGTGCCCTCCTGCACATTTCTTCAAAAATCATAGAACTGGAGCAAGCCAGTATCACGAATACAGACAATATAGTGAACCTTCTTCTTTTCCAAAAACAATGAATAGACTCTTTAGAAATTGAATGCAATAGATTATGCTCTCTATTTCTCCCTCGAAATTTAGACTCTCTCTCACCTCCAACATGTAAGTTTTAAAACTTTTATAGTAATGCAATGCGCATTCAAATTATTAAAACAGAAAAGAAAAACGATTGCAATCACACATATACAACCTATTTTACCCTGGAAACCCAAACCGAGAAAACCAACAACCTATTTTAGAGCCACACCTTTACTGATATCCATCTCTTCATTGTAATTTAAAATACAGTATATATAGGATCTCGTGGTATTTTAAAAAACCCTAATCCATTAACCCTTGATTAGAACTCAACCATAGTTCCTTGACCAGGATTACATTACAATGGAACACAAAGTCGTGTGCCATAAAACTGCCAAAGGAGAAAACCATACCTAGAAAAAACCTCTTAATAAAAACCTATCAATGATTTGTCTCTTTATGGCACCCTTCCAGCATGATTATGGGGCCCTTCAAGCCCACTTGCAACCCCCTCCCACTAAACCATGTGCAAAGAATATAACACATACCCAAAATTCTCCTACTTGTTGTTTTCTTTTCATATCAGGGGCAACATAATTTCTTGATCAATGATCCATGGCAGAAATGCCCATTGTTTCTCTACACTAAGAAAACTTCTCGGTGTTCACCGACTTTGTAAGTGAATCTACAACATTTTTCAAGGTTTCCACCTTCACTAGTGACACTTTCTTGTCTTCAACCATGCCTCTCACAAAGTGATATTGAACATCAATATGCTTTGTCTTAGAATGATAAGATGAGTTCTTTGTTGGAGAGATTGCACTCTGGTTGTCACAATCTATCCTTACAGTTTGTTGTACAAACCCAATACATGAACACAATATTTGTAACCAAATTGATTCCTTGCTTACATGAGTGGCTTCCAAGTATTCAACTTTTGTATTTGAGGGCGCCACTACATATTGTCTTTTTCTCATCCAACTAATTGCTCCTCCAAATAGGTTAAACACATACCCACTTGTAGATATTTTCTCTAGCCCAGTGTGCATCAGCAAGGCCATGTATTTCCAATACTCTATCAAATCCTGGTCTTGCTTGGTAGCACAATCCATAACTAGTAGTGCCACACAAATACCTAAAAACCCTCTTCATTGTTTCATGATGCCCATTCCTTGGTTTTGACATATGCCTCCTCAAAACTCCCACTACATGTGAAATGTTTGGTTTAGTACAAAGCATTGCATACATCAAATTTCCATACCACACTAGCATACAAAACATGGGACATGTCCTATTCATCTTCATGTGTCTTCAAACACTGTTATGCAGATAACTTTACACCTACAGGAATATGAACCTTGACAGGTTTACATTTCTGCATATTAAACCTCTGCAATATTAACTCAACATATTTTCTCTGATTCAACCAAATTTTCTTGTTTTCCTCGTCCCTTTTAATTTTCATGCCCAAAATAAAATTTGTATCTCCAAGATCTTTCATGTCAAACTTAGAGGACAACTGAATTTTCTCATCCTTGATAATTTCCTTTCCATTTCCTATCAACAACATAACAACCACATACAAGACCAAATAAATAAGATGATCACCTACTAAATTGAAATACCCATAACAATCGGATTTTCTCCTTGTAAAGACAAGTCCCAATACACAGGTATCATTTTTTTGATACCACGTCCTTGGTTATTGCTTTAACCCATGCAGTGACTTTTTCAGCCTGCATACCATCTCTTTCTTTCCCTTCACTGCAAATCTTTCTAACTGCTTCATGTAGATTTATTCTTCCAGATCCTCATGTATAAATGTTGTCTTCACATCCATTTGTTATACTTAAAAATCAAAAGAAACAACAACAAATAAAATAAATATAATAGAAGCTAACTTGATAACAGGACAAAAAAAAAATCACCAAAGTCAATTCCCTCTACCTGGGAATAGCCTTTTGTTATTAATTGAGCTTTGTATTTCTCCACTTTTCCTTCTACATTCAACTTCTTCTTAAACACTCATTTGCTTCCAATGAGATTTCTTCTAGTCAACAACTCCACTAGATCCTAAGCCTCATTCTTGTGCAAAGCTGTCATTTCTTTAGCCATGGCCTTTTTCTAGAGTTTTCCATACTCTGAATCCACTACCTCCTTAACAATTATAGAATCATCATCAGTAATTAACGAAGCAAAATTTGAATGGAAATCAAGTGGAGTATACCTTTCTAGTTTCTTTCTTTCCCAAACCGATCTCCTCAATATTGGAGTATGAGGCTCTTTTTCTTCTTTTTCCTATTCTTTTGTAGAGTCTGATTCATTATCCTTCAATTCAAACTCTATTTTCTCTTGTCCTTCCTCCCTTGGTAGGACTTCTTGTTTGACAACATCTTTGATTTCTATAAATACCACATCTTGGCTATACACTATCTTCTTAGTTTTTGGGTTCCTAATCGTATAACCTTTCAGACCATCTTTATAGCCAATAAATACATATTTTATGCATGTTTATCCAACTTACTCCTATTTTCCTTTCGAACGTGTACATAAGCATCACAACCAAAAACCATGAGATGTGTAAGAGAGGGTTTCTTACCAGCCCATACCTCATGTGGAGTCATGTCATCCAATGTTGATGAGGGTGATCGATTTACCAGGTAACATGTAGTGTCCACTACCTCTACCCAGAATTCTTGTCCCAACTTGGCACCACTGAGCATGCTCATTTCTCTTTCCATCAATGTCATGTTCATCCTTTTTGTAACTACATTTTGTTGAGTTGTGTATGGAGTAGTCTTCTACCTTTCTATACTGCATTTCTTATAGAATTCCTCAAATTCATTCCCACAAAATTATCCACCATTATCCATCCTCAGCACCTTAATTTTATTCTTTATCTGGTTTTCCACAAGAGCCTTAAACTCTTTAAATATGTCCAAGACTTCATATTTCTTCCTTAGGAAATAAATCCATGTATTCCTTGAGAATTCATCTATAAATGAGATAGTACATAGATTTACCTAGTGATGAAATTGTCATAAGTCCAAACACATCATTTTGAACCAAACTTAAAATCCCCCTTGCCCTTGTAGCACAAGAGGAGAATCTTAGACTATTATGCTTCCCATACAAGCAATGTTCACAAAAATCAAAATCCAAAKAKCCCCCCACCTCTTTGTTGACGGGCATATGTGAACACACCGTCAACTGTGAGGGAAATCATGGTTYGAGGTTGTCTAAGTAACCTAAGACATTTGGAATGACTCACCCTAACGGGTTTTACGGCTCTATTGGTCGATATAGGGATCCAATATAAACTATAAAATAAAATAATTGATTTAATTATCTACTATGTACATTAACATTCTATATTTACATTAGATATGCACACATACTGCAAACATTTATGTAAAACAATCTATATATATATATATATATATATATATATATAAAGCCTTGTGAAACTAATTGCTAAACATAATTCAAGTAAGAGATAAATATACAAAAACTATTCTAATACTAATTACTAATTTAATTAAAGAAAAATCACACAAGAAATGGAATGAATGCAAATTTAATGATATAACTTAAATGGACAAAGCAGTTTAAGTTTAAATATTAACTCTCATTCATTCGATAAAAAAAAATAAACTAAATTGATAAAAGACAAACTAACATGTTACTGATCAGCAACCAAAATCAAATTGTGATTATGTCTTCCTGTGTGAGATATGCTCCAGTAACCTGTTTTCTAAAGAGAAATCTATGGCAAGCAAATTACAAAGCAACAATACTTGTGATATTACCCAAATAAATTCAGGTAACTAAACGATTTGTATGTCACTTTAGGAAATAGAAAGACAATTTGTAATAGGATCCATTATGACATTTTATGACTCAATATACAAAGAAGGAAGCAATTTCAGGATTATTTATCTTTTGTGTCATCTTAAAATGCACTAGAAGGCAGGTTAGATGACAAGCTAACTATTTGGAGTCAATTTGTTCATTTTCTTAATTTTTCATGGCTCCTGCCCAAATCACTGTGTTGGAACATGCTTTCAATTTCTCATTACTAGTTATCCCCAACAAGACAGTTGATCTCTTGTCAAAACTCGCCTTTGATAGTGAAGGGAACACATATGCACAAGACCATATTTATATATTTTGTTATAAGTGCTTAAAGCATAAGATCATTGATTTGAATATTTCATGTAGGTTGTTCGCCCTCACTTTTCGAGGTCGGGTTAAAATTTGGTTTGAATCCTCTCGGGCTAATTTGATTCATTCTTGGTCTAAGCTTGTCATTGAATTTTTATCATATTTTAACAATTATGATTATGATGAATTAGGTGAGGATTTAAGTTGCTTAAGGAAAGAAAATGTTGAATCATTCAAGGATTTTGCAATTAGGCTCATACATGTTTGTCCTAGATTCCCTCTGAAAGAAATGCCTCTTATTGATGAATGGTTTCAATAACTCGTTTCTCTCTCAAACAAGCAAGATCGATTCATTGTTAACCAATATGAATTGAGCACTAATACTCAATCTCAGGATGGTTTAAAAGTTCATGATGATCTTGAATTCATTAAAGAACCACATTTTTTGTCAACTTCCTTCATTTTGGCAGATCAGGAGCAGCATCACATTTTACAAGATGTAATCTCCGCTTATGATATTTCTTTGTTAACAATGTCTTCTTCTATTGAGGAAGGAACCTTGAATTTAAAAGGAGACTATGGTCAAACTCTCCAAGATATTATAATTGTTTCTGAAGTAAAAGAGATGGAATGTGAAGTTGGTAATCTTGTCGTTAGGAAAACTTCCCCTCACTCATTTGAACAGCTTCAAGATCCATTAGTGGGCGATGACATAATTAGTCAAACTAGCATTGAATCATCTAATTCTAGTAATTTTATCTCACATTCACCCTTTTGTGATAAACATGATTTGGTCTTGGAAAATATCTCGTGTTCTTTAAAAGACCATATGATGGGGGTTTATCAGTTTATACAAGGAGAAGGAAAAAAACCACAATTCAAAACACATATGTCAATCATTTCAAGAGATGCATTTTGTCTTCTCAATTCTTCTACATATTATTCCTTTTACCCCGATATTTTTTATTCTTGTGTTGTGCAATTGTGTGTTCTAGATTACCTTGGAGAAAATTTAGCATTATATAATCAGGTACAAATTAATAGAGATTACCGAATAGAAGATAAAGAGGAGAATAATTCTACCCATGAACATATTAATTCTTATTCTCATCAATTGTCCGTGGGTAAATCAAGAAATGATTTGAAAGAGTCTCAAATTGTGTCTTCCATTGATTCATCTCAATTTGTGTTTAAAAAAGGATATGAATTTTTCCATAATAAATTATTTGAGATTGAAAAATGTAATCAACCAAACACCACTATGAGTGATGATTATTCAAAAATGTTGGTTGTTCCATTTAGTTCATCTCAAGTAGTTAATGCCAAAGCATTCAAGTTCAATGAAAATTTCCAAGAGAATTAGACACTTCTTCTTCAGTTGAAAATCATAATAAGTTCGTGTTATCTTGATCCTACCAATAACATCACGATCCTTTTGCAAGATTCTTTACACACCAATTCGGTACCTTATTTTCATCAAAAATATTTTTTGTCTATGAATTCTTTCGAACAATCCTATATCGGTAACTGCACATATTATGACAGGATTGCATATTGGTTGGACTGTTCATATCTCGAAAATTTTCCTATGAATGGTAAGGATATATTCACCTTCTTTATGAATAAAAATTAGGGAGGTAGCTATGACACATTCCTTTTATATCCTTTGTGTGAAAAGACTCACGAACAAAAAGAGAATTGTCAAGAGGATAGGGAACTTCTGTCTAGACTGATGGATATGTCAAGTCCCCATAATTTTGACAAGTTTTCCCAAATCAGTTACATGTTTCCATGTTTTTGTGACCTATATCACGATGGAATTGCAGATTGGCTCAAAGATTCATATGCTGAAAAGGTGCACAATAATAAGGTTATTCTTATTGTATTTCTAAATGAATATTTAGTATGTAAGTATGATGCATTTTACTTGTATCTACAAGCACTTCAACTTTTCATGTTGATCATCGACTTTATGTGTCTTGCAGGATTGATGTCGCTTCTATGGTTGCATTGGAAGCATGACTTCACTTAGTATTTCAATGTGCCTAGTAGTTAGAGTAGGTTTAGGAGTAGGTTTACTTTAGTTTTCTTTGTCACTGTTTATTTTTGTAATAATGCAGTTATGAACACAAGTGGGTACACCAAGGGAACCATAATCTGAATGTTGTCAAGGAAGTCCACTTCAATCCCTTTCTCTCTTCTTTTCATTATATATTTATTTTCAAAAATGCATTATCATCATGAAAATTTTAAAATGGAAAGTAAAGAGATAAGTAAAGTTGAACTGTCAATTCACACAAATTCAACCCTGACCCAAGGTGCCATGAGTAGAACTGCACTCATCCTAATAGGGATTTTTTTTATTTTCTTTAAATCTCTTTCGACATTTGTATTTTTTTTACTAAACCTGAATAAACTCACATCTCATGAAACATTATATTAAGGAAAGAACCTCATTGTACATGAGACTTTATATGATCTAGTTCTTCATTTGTTTTTCATTTAGAATGGGATTATAATAGATCCAAAATCTCGGGTTTATCTTTGGCCAAAATCGTTTTCTAAAAGTGTGTTTTTATTGTTTTGATTTGTTTGTTTCAATGTACTTTTGATTTTGATTTCTTTTGATAAAATGTGATTTGGTTTGTTTTTTGTGTGTTCTTTTCCTTTGTTTTTGAGTGAATCTTTCTCTTTGATATTTGTATGTCTTTCTAGTCCAATAACTATGTTGTTTGAGACTTATCACCATGCGAAAATATTTTTCAAGACAGTACCATTCGCTAGTCTCCGAAATAACTTGAGATAGTCCAAATCTGGTCTTGAAATAAAATTTGTCTCAGTTGTGTTAGATAATTTTCAATTCGACTATTATCACTCTTCTTTCCCTTCAACATTCTTGAAATGAATTTTCTCTGAAAGTTGGACTAATATTTGATTATCATGACTATAATAAGACTTTTTACGCCATCCCAGTCCTTAAGGAACAATCTGTATTTGCTTCCCCATCTTCTAGAAAATATTTTATTCAGATAATAAAATCAAATTATGTGATTGGATCACTTGTGAGCTTGAAATAATGAAGCATACAGTTTCTAATTGAGAGTTGGAATGTCTCATCATGAGTCGATCCATCATGACCATAGGAAGTTTACAGAAGTGACATTACCATTTCTGGTCATTAAGCCAAGGTAGCGGCCTTCAGTCTTCTCAATTGAAGGAAAAGAGGTCTCATTACAAGCCAACTTGCTCACCTCTATGGATTTTTGTGGATGAAGTTGCTTACTAATTGGTCACCAAGCCAGAGCAATGAATTTCATTTAGTAACCAAACTGCTAAAAGAATAAAATTTAATGATTCCATGAATGATCCATCATGTGTGCTTAAACTATTTCATGGGATCAAAGCAATCATATAGGTTAAAAGGAAACCCTGTCGAGGCTATGGACACTTGTTGGCAGTAGTGGCTTTGTATGTGGTATTGGAGTCCTTTCTTAAAACTTCCACAATCCATTGATGAAATGATCATTCAGGTTTATAATTCTTTCCAAGATTTTCCTTCTTAAAATCATGAACTGTGGTTACTTTTATTTAAATATGTATACAAAACTGATATCAATACTATATAGACAAGACAAGGCTTTTTCTTAAGGAAACTTGGAGATATAACAACTTGGTACCTCTTTCTTTTTTCTCTTGGTGAAGTGTTTTGAATCAATGCAGAGATAACTGCTTCGTCGAGTGAGTCACCATTTGCTGGCTGCCCCAACTAGCACCCTCCTATTTTACTCTGAAATGCAGTATTATCTATAAATTTTCTCACTGCGTACTATGTTATATTCATCGGATTGATAGACTCTTTATGATTTTTGCTTGGTTTGTATAAACATTTGCCATTTCGATTGATTTATGTTGTGTTATTATATTGTGCTTAATTTCATGACTGATAAGCATGAAATTAAGGATTCTTTTCATAAATTGTTTTGATGGATTTTACATGATGTCTTTCAAAATTATGGTGCTCTGATGGATTTCTTTTTAATTAACTTCTTATATTCCTAACTTCATTCGAAAAGGATATTGCNGATAACTGCTTTGTCGAGTGAGTCACCATTTGTTGGCTGCCCCAACTAGCACCCTCCTATTTTACTCTGAAATGCAGTATTATCTATAAATTTTCTCACTGCGTACTATGTTCTATTCATCGGATTGATAGACTCTTTGTGATTTTTGCTTGGTTTGTATAAACATTTGCCATTTCGATTGCTTTATGTTGTGTTATTATATTGTGCTTAATTTCATGACTAATAAGCATGAAATTAAGGATTCTTTTCATAAATTGTTTTGATGGATTTTACATGATGTCTTTCAAAATTATGGTGCTCCGATGGATTTCTTTTTAATTAGCTTCTTATATTCCTAACTTCATTCGAAAAGGATATTGCAATATTATAGTAACTTCCATTATTTTCTATAGTGGATCTAACTTAGATTCACAACTTATGTTAATATTGCAAGTTTCCTAACTATAATCTTGTTTGATAAGGGCAAGCTTTACCTTATAGCTCCTTTTATTATTATAAATACAAGGTTTATCATGTCAAAACCCTTTTCATAACAAGGAAAAGCCAACTTTCTTTTGCACCCTATGCTTAAACCTTAGTAAATACAATTGTTTGTGTCATCTTAAAATGCACTAGAAGGCATGTTAGATGACAAGCTAACTATTTGGAGTCAATTTCTTCATTTTCTTAATTTTTCATGGCTCCTGCCCAAATCATTGTGTTGGAACATGCTTTCAATTTCTTATTACCAGTTATCCCCAAAAAGACAGATGATCTCTTGTCATAACTCGCCTTTGATGGTGAAGGGAACACATCTTCACAAGACCATATTTATAGATTTTTTTTCTAAGTGATTAAAGCATAAGATCATTGATATCAATATTGCATGTAGTTTGTTCGCCCTCACTTTTCGAGGCCGAGTTAAAATTTGGTTTGAATCCTTTCAGGCTAATTCGATTCATTCTTGGTTTGATCTTGTAATTGGGTTTTTATCAGATTTTAACAATTATGATTATGATGAATTAGGTGAAGAATTAAATTTCTTAAGGAAACAAAATGACAAATCATTCAAGAATCGATTTTGCAATTAGGCTCATACATGTTTGTACTAGATTCCCTCTTAAATAAATGCCTCTTGTTGATGAATGGTTTCAATATCTCGTTTCTCTCTTAGACAAGCAAGATCGATTAATTGTTAACCAATCTAAATTGAGCACTAATACTCTATCTCAGAATAGTTTAAAATTTCATGTTGATCTTGAAGTCATTAAAGCACCACATTTTTTGTCAACTTCCTTCACTTTGGCATATCAGGAGCAGCATGACATTTTGCAAGATGTAATTTATGCTTCTGATATTTCTTTGTCAGCGATGTCTTCTTCTATTGAGGAAGGAACCTTGAATTTAAAAGGAGACAATGGTCAAACTCTCCAAGATATTATAACTATTTATGAAGTAAAAGAGATGGAATGTGAAGTTGGTAATCTTGTTGTCAGTAAAACTTCCCCTCATTCATTTGAACACCTTCAAGGTCAATTATTGGGAGATGACATCATTAGTCAAACTAGCATTGAATCATCTAATTCTAGTAATTTTATCTCACATTCACCCTTTTATGATAAACATGATTTGGTCTTGGATAATATCTCGAGTTCTTTAAAAGAGCATATGATGGGGGTTGATCAGTTTATACAAGGAGAGGGAACAAAACCACAATTTGAAACACACATTCCAATCATTTCAAGAGACACATTTTGTCTTCTCAATTCTTCTACACATTATTCCTTGTACCATGATATTTGTTATCCTAATGTTGTGCAATTGTGTGTTCCATATTACCTTGGAGAAAATTTAGCAGTATATAATCAGGTACAAATTAATAGAGATTACCGAATAGAAGATAAAGAGGAGAATAATTCTTCCCATGAACATATTAATTCTTATTCTCATCAATTATCCGTGGGTCAATCAAGAAATGATTTGAAAGAGTCTCAAATTGTGTCTTCCATTGATTCATCTCAATTTATGTTTAAAGAAGGATCTAAATTTTTCCATAATAAATTATTTGAGATTGAAAATTGTAATCAACCAAACATCACTACCAATGATGATTATTCGAAAATGTTGGTTGTTCCATTTAGTTCGTCTCAAGTAGTTAATGTCAAAGCATTCAAATTCAATGAAAAGTTACAAGAGAATGAGACATTTCTTCTTCAGTTGAGAATCATGATAAGTTATTGTTATCTTGATCCTACCAATAACATCAGGACCCTTTTGCAAGATTCTTTCCATACCAATGTGGTACCTTGTTTTCATCAAAAAAAAAATTGTCTATGAATTATTTCGAACAATCCTATATCGGTAATTGCACATAGTATGCCAGCATTGCATATTGGCTAGAGTGTTCATATCTCGAAAATTTTCCAAAGAATGGTAAGGATATAGTCACCTTCTATATGAATAAAAATCAGGGAGGTAGCTATAACACATTCATTTTATATCCTCTGTTTGAAAAGACTCATGAACAAACAGCGAATTGTCGGGAGGATGGAGCACTTCGGTCTAGACTGATGGATATGTCAAGTCCCCATAATTTTGACAAGTTTCCCAAATCAGTTACATGTTTCCATGTTTTTGTGACCTATATCACGATATAATTGTAGATTGGATCGAAGATTCATATGCTGAAAAGGTGCACAATAATAAGGTTATGCTTACTGTGTTTCTAAATGAATATCTAGTATGTAAGTATGACTCATTTTACTTGTATCTGCAAGCACTTCACTTTTCATGTTGATCATTGACTTTATGTGTCTTGCAGGGTTGAAGTCGCTTCTATGGTTGCATTGGAAGCATGACTTCACTTAGTATTTCAATTTTCTTATTATTTAGAGTAGGTTTATTAGTAGGTTTCCTTTAGTTTTCTTTCTCACTGTTTCTTTTTGTAATAACGTAGTTATGAACACAAATGGGTATACCAAGGGAACCATGATCTGAATGTTGTCGGGGAATTCCACTTTAATCCTTTTCTCTCTGCTTTTCGTTATATATTTATTTTCAAAAATGCATTATCATCATGAAAATTTTAAATTGGAAAGGAAAGAGATAATTCAATTTGAACTGTCAATTCACACGAATTCAACCCTAACCCAAGGTGCCACGAGTAGAACTACATTCATCCTAATAGAGATTTTTTTTATTTTCTTTAAATCTCTTTCGACATTTGTTTTTTTTCTACTAAGCCTGAATAAACTCACATCTCATGAAACATTATCTTAAGGAAAGAACCTTCCTGTACATGAGACTTTATATGATCTAGTTCTTCCTTTGCTTTTCATTTAAAGGGGAATTATAATAGATCCAAAATCTTGGGTTTATCCTTGGACAAAATCGTTTTCTGAAAGTGTGCTTTTGTCTTTTTGATTTGTTTGTTTCGATGCACTTCTGATTTTGATTGCTTTCAATAAAATATGTTTTGGTTTGTTTTTTGTGTGTTATTTTCATTTGTATTTGAGTGAATCTTTTTCTTTTTTGTTTGTCTATCTTTATATTCAAATAACTCTGTTGTTTGAGACTCATCACCATGAGAAAATATTTTTCAAGACAATGCCATTCGCTAGTCTCCAAAATAACTTGAGATAGTCCAAATCTAGTCTTGAAATAAAATATGTCTCAGCTCTGTTAGATACTTTTCAATTCAACTATTACCACTCTTCTTTCCCTTCAACATTCTTGGAAGGAATTGTCGCTAAAATTTGGACTAATATTTGATAATCCTGACTATCATAAGACTTTTTATGCCATCCTAGTCCTTAAGGGACAATATGTATATGCTTCCCCATCTTCTAGACAATATCTTATTCAGAGAATAAAATCAAATTTCATGATTGGATCACTTGAGAGATTGAAATAATGAAACATACAGTTTCTAATTGAGAGTTGGAAAGTCTCATCATAATTCGATCCATCATGACCATAGGAAGTTTACAGAAGTGACATTACCATTTATGTTCACCAAGCCAGGGTAATGGCCTTCAGTCTTCTCAACTAAAGGACAAGAGGTCTCATCATGAGTTGAATCTCTCACCTGCATGGATTTATGTGGATGACGTTGCTTACTAACTCGTCACCAAGCTAGAATAGTGACTTTCAGTTAGTCACCAAACTGCTAAAAGAATAAAACTTAATGATTCGAGGAATGATTCATCACGTGTTCTTAAACTATTTGATGAGATCAAAGCAATCATATAGGTTAAAAGGAAACCTTATTGAGGCTATGGACACCTGCTGGAAGCAGTGTCTCTGTCTGTGGTATTGGAGTCCTTTCTTAAAAATGTCGTTATCCATTGATGAAATGATCATTCATATTTATAATTCTTTCCAATATTTTCCTTCTTAAAATAATGAACTGTGGTAACTTTTATTTGTATTGTCTACAAATTTGTTATCAATACTATATATACCAGAAAAGGGTTTTTCTTAAGGAAACTTGGAGATATAATAACTTTGTACCTCTTTCTTTTTCCTCTCGGTGATGTGTTTTGAATCAATGCAGAGATAACTACTTCGCCCAGTGAGTCACCATTTGTTGGTTGCCCCAACTAGCACCCTGCTATTTTACTCTGAAATGCAGTATTATCTATAAATTTTCTCACTGCCTAGTATGTTCTATTCATCGGATTGATAGAATCTTTGTGATTTTTTCTTGGTTTGTATAAACATTTGTCATTTTGCTTGCTTTCTGTTGTGTTATTATATTGTGCTTAATTTCATGATTGATAAGCATGAAATTAAGGATTCTTTTTGTAAATTGTTTTGATGGATTTTACATGATGTCTTTCGAAATTATGGTGCTCCAATGGATTTCTTTTTAATTAGATTCTTCTATTCCTAACTTCATCCAAAAAGGATACTGCAATATTATAGTGACTTCCATTATTTTCTATAGTGGATCTAACTTAGATTCACAACTTATGTTAATATTGCAAGTTTCCTAACTATAATCTTGTTTGATAAGGGAAAGTTTAACCTTATAGCTCATTTTATTATTATAAATATAAGGTTTATCATGTCAAAACCCTTGTCATAACAAGGAATAAGCCAACATTCTTTTGCACCCTATGCTTAAACCTTAGTAAATCCAACTATCATAGACTATGTTTAAAGGGTAAATCCTAATTCTTGGTTTATGATAGTGTTATCTTAGATTATGGGTTATGCATCGTGTTTACTTTGTTCTCAATAATTCCATTGTATCCTTCTGCTCTGAACTAATTATAACCAAAACCCTTTGATCATTACTACGATTGTTCACACTCATGATTTGGACACAACAGTTCATGGAAAATTATAACGAAAACATGGGTCATCCCACTTTGAATCCCTCTATCCTCCATCATGAAATTGATCATGGGTATCATCAAGGTTTTAGGTGGTTGATTGGTTCGTATTGTCGTACGTTCTATGAGTTCTTAGCTACTATTGTTGGGATGAGGTATGTCTACTTGTTCTTATCTGAATTTAGTGATTCTGGTGTATGTATTCTCTCCCACAGAGGTAGTCTATTCTCCCTTCACTTCATACCATCCATTAAGGTAGCTACAAATCTCATGCCTCATGTAGTAAAGGTGAAAGCAGAGATAAACAGCCATGGAGGTTTTACTTACCCACAATAGTATAACAGAGTTCAAACCCTTGCCAGAACTTAGAGATGATTTTGTGGGATGGATTTTGGGCAAACGGTAAATATGTTGACAAAATCGTTAAAAACCCATCTCCAAAACGAGGTCATTTACTATCCACACCATCAATTTCTTCATAAAAAAATATATTTCGGATATATGCTCCATTTTATAGAGAGAAATTTCTCAAAAATTGTGTTGAGGTAAAGGTTCTGTAGAATTTTGTAATCTTTCACCTTTTCTCATAGATTGAAACTAGTTCTTAGTTGTCTAGGATAATTCTGGGGTTGATTTCAACAACAAAAGGGCAAGTCAAAAGCTATCCAAGATTCTAATAAACAATTCTAAACAGAATGCAACTCCTATGAAACCTATAACTATAGAAGATAATGATTCCTCTTGTGAAAATATTAGTGGAAAATATGAAGCAGAGGATTAGGTCCCGTATGACTTTGTTGATAACCTACCTCCTTTTCTTCACGGTTCTGAAGGATTGTTAGGAATTGGGGCTACGCTAAAGGAAAATGGAACTACAGAAAATCCATTGGAGAAGAATTATCGGCATCCTAAATCAAATATGGAGCCAAAACAGAGAGCTAAAGAGGGAAAATCGACAGTTAAAAAATGAAATAGAACAGATTCTTCGTCGGGTTTTTAAGAAATTAAAGATCTCTCGAAACAACTTTTTTTTAAAGAATCCATTAATGTTAGTATTATCATAGATTCTAATTTATATACATCTTCTATTTCCAATGGATGTCCCATGGTAATGCAAAGCCAACATCAATTTTTTTTTTTATTGTATCGAAGATTCTGCAGCTAATCTTAAATAAAGTTTTGCATTGATTTGTGTAGATTTTGTTGTTTATTTACAGGTCATGGGAAGATCAGAAGATTTCATCAACAACAATTATGAATACAATTGGATGTTGTCCAGATTTCATTTTGTTTTAATTAGCATAAGAGTTAGTTCAAAAAGGTCAAGTTTTAGCTTCTTTTAATTTAGTTAATATGATTTTAATTGGATTTTAATTTTTATTTTCAGGTCTCAAGAAAGAACGTGAAAGATGTCCTATATGTTGTTGTCTTATTGAAGGATCATGAAGTATTTCTGATTTGAAAATAGTTTTTGTTTCAAACAATAAGAAAGTATTTTTGAAAATTGTTATAACAAACTTTTTTCTAAGTTGTTATAAACATTATTATTATGAAATTAACTTAGGATTTGATTGCAGAACTCCCTATTTTTGAAGATTTACCTCTATCTAGTGGATATGAGAAGTAGATCAATATGGTGTTTAAATATTCTGTTGTTTTGGTTATGAAAGGGGGTAAAACAATTATGGGAGATGGACTACTGGATATTTTATGAGAAATACAAATTCATGCTTTAACCCAGGATTTTGTCCTACAAGTTAAAGATTTATGTTCATATTATAATACTTGAATTTTATGATTTCTATTTTTCAAAGATATTGATCATGAGTTGATTTAAATTATTTTTAGACTCTTTGATCAATGCATGGTTCATTTTTTTAATTTTAATACTTTCGATCTTATGATCTCCGTGATTCCTAATCATACTATCCCAGGTGATTGTATTATCTTTGTACAAATATTGAACTGTATTGAATTTCTTCGTATAATTTGAGTTTGCACAGATCTATTTAGTCAATGTGAATTTATTTCTTGATGTAAATGGTTATAAATGTCCTCACTAGAGATTAATAACATAACGTTTTTTCTTTATATAGTTTAAATGAGATTTGAATTGTGAAAGTGGAGTGACTTTCACTTAACATTTTCATAATCTTATAATTATACAATATGTTTGCTTTAGATTTATCTTAACAGGCAGATTGTAGGAGCATCTCGACACATGAAGACACAAAACTCATTTCTCTTCTTTAAATGTTGGTCAGTTCTAGGTAAGTTTATTTTCTTATTTCTTATTATTTGATTTGTGAATGTAGATCCACCTTTAGACTTAATACTTTGTTTGTTTAAGTCATATCCTTTTTATCTACATTCATTCTTTTATTTTCTGTTCATTTTCATTTGTAAAAGTAGATTAGTAATTAATTTTAGGTCACTTTATATTTTTCCTGGGATTTGGTTCTATTTTATAAACATTGGTTTCCAAGGTTTCTCACAAATATTGTGATTTATATTTTGTACACTTTGTATTTATTTAGAATATAGTCTTATATAATAGATAATTAGGTTAGTTATTTTACTTTTACATTTTAGATTCTATCCTTTTACCGGCCAACGGAGTCGTAAAACCCGTCAGGGTGAGTCATCCCAAATGGCTTAGGTTACTTAGACAACTTCGGACCGTACTTTCCCTAACAGTTGATGGTGTGTTCACAGATTCCCATAAACACTCTTCCAACTAACTCACATACATATTTCATCTTGGCAGTTTCAATTTTCATCTTGGCAGTTTTTTTTCTAGCTTTTGAGGTCCTAAACTTCCGGGGCCATTTTGAGGCCCTCAAACAATGTTTTTTGGGACCACCACAATCACACTATAAATAGAGTTAGATTGTGATATCATAATGTGTAGAACTCGGATAGACCTTTGCAACGGGCTATCGTGTGCCTAAAATGGAGATTGTATGTAAAAGTTACGACCCCGGGAAGTTGATGTACCAACTTACCCCAACGGGGCCCACATGACTTTTGGTGCTTCATCTCCTAGGGTTAGGTTTTTGACATTCATGTTTGATGTAAAATTCCTTTTGGAGCCTCATTCTACTCATCTTCTTTTGAATGAGTGTATTCGTCACATCTCTTCTCAGAGATAAGTTTCCACCATTCTAGCAAGCTTGTTTCAATCTACATTTTACAGTTTCAGCATATTTCTTATTTAATAGAAGTCAAGTTTTATTGTATCTATGTTATTATTCACTATGTCTCTGTGTTAATATTGTAGATCTGTGTTTTCATTTTGTTTCACTCATAAATGCAGATCAATGGTATCATAGCAGTCTGCTCCTTGTCGTTTTTTAGTGCATGTTCCCGATGAGGTCAGAGTATAGAGAGTTGGGTCTCGAGCTTATTTCTCATGTGAAAAACTTCTCTCTCATGCTAAAGAAACCTTCTATGGCTGGAAAAAATAAATATGACAGGACAAAATATCCTTTCAAAATGTAGCTCGAGGAAGCCCTCAAGTGACAAAGGAACGATATAATGGGCAGCTTTGCACAAATCCTTCGACGGCTGCCGACAAGCGACACATCTACCTAAAATGGAGGTGCCACCCCTTTCAAGGTACAAATCAATTTTGATATTACTATATTCTAAGGTAAAATAGGTTCATTTGTTGTAGATAAATGGTTAAACCTTCTAGAAGGGTGTCTTTCTATCCACAACTTTTCTGATAGAGACAAGATTACATTTGTGCTCCTTAAAGCCTTCCCCCATGTCAAATATTGGTGGGAGACTTTCTGTGAGAAAAAGGAAGCAAAGGGATCTACATTATTTGTAGTTTCACCCACTTGGGGTTCCTTCCGAGATTTTTTTAAGGAACAATACTACCCTGTTGGAAGTTATGACGACTTATATACCAGATGGACCACATTGTAGTAGGAAAGGGACCAAATAGTGCCAGAGTTCACCAATGTCTTACATACCTTGCGCACCAATATGGGTATCAAAGAATCTAAGTGACATTTGGTTCTAAAGTACCATGGTGGTTTGTATAGATACATCCATACATAAATGAAATTTCTATACATTTCATCCTGGGGTATGGCCTATTGATATGCTATCAAAATCGAGCAGAAGCTTAAAAAGAAGACATGGAAGTTTGGGTCTGCAAACCCCTCACAACAAAAGTAGGGAAAAGGTGGCCCCAACCCACAGAACAAAGAACAGAGCAAGTATGGGAAGCCTCCGGACAACTAGTCCAAACCACAAACAAATAAGGATAATTGAAAGACAAAGAAAGACATTAGGAAATGGTGTGATTTCCATAAGAGCCCCTAGCATAACACCGTTGAATGTCTCTTAAAGAAGTCATTGGTGGATGAGGTGAAAGCCTATAAATCAGATGTAGGCTTTGAATCAGAGTCAAAACCAGAAAAAGGGAGACAGATCATTGTTGTAGAACCCAATTCCACCATTGCTACCACCACCAAGGTCCAACCTAACGAACCTGATGAACCAGAGGAAGGTGAGAATCACTTTCATTCACAGATGTGGGTGAAGGGTACTCTGCTACAATTCATCATTGATAGTGATAGATATAAGAGCCTCATCTCAGTAGAGGTCGCCAAGCATTTGGCTCTGCCGACATCACCACACTCATAGTCGTACACCATTGGTGTTGGTTGTGGAGCCTGATTATCTTCTTGATTCATAGGTCTTTGTTTTTAGCCGTGTTTATATCCCATGAAGACTTTACACCAAAAAAGAATGTACACTCTTCCACGCGGGGGAGTGCATAGGGGGGTTACCACCTCTGTGGGGTCCAGGAGCAAGTGGGCTCCATGTGGGGGTTTGGGGGACAGCGTTCCCCACCCCTGAAGAAAAAAATGCCTTGTAAATGTATATTGTAATTTCATTGTAAATATGGATCGTTCATTATAAGGTCACAGATCTGATGGTAGAAGTTATGTTAGAGTTTTTTTTCCCTAGAAGGCAACCCTCTTTTATGAGGGAAATGTATTGCGGCTATGTGTCATTGTGAATATGGTATTCTGAGTGAGGAGACTATGAGAGAAAGAAGAGGAAGTTA
>JZKD02S2002619.1:13972-25327 GCA_000966675.3 Picea glauca | reverse complement strand
CACTTTCAACAATAGAGGCGGAGTATGTTGTTGTTGCAGAGGCTACTAATGAAATGATTTGGTTACAAAGGTTTATGGAGGAATTGGGAAAGAAGCAGGAGAATAGTAGGTTGTATTGTGACTGTGAGAGTGTCATTCATCTTGCAAAGAACTCATCCTTCCATTCGAATACTAAGCATATACAACTCAGGTACCATTTCATACGATTCGACTTGGAAGATGGACATTTGAATTTGGAAAAGAAACACACTAGCTAGAATCTTGCAGACATGTTAACAAAGGGAGTAACCAGGGAGAAACTGAGTTTCTTCTCAATCTAAGTTGGTCTTCAAGCATGAAGGTGAAGATGAGAAATTTTCCACATCCAAGAAGGATCATAATCCAGCATATACAACAACGATGGAGCTATTAAGATCAGTCTCCAAGTGGGAGATTGTTGGTTGTGGAGCATGATTATCTTCCTGATTCATAGGTCTTTATTTTCGGTCGTGTTTATACCCCATGAAGACTTTACACCCCAGAATAATGTACACTCTTCCATGCGGGGGAGTGCATAGGGGGGTTACCCCCTTTGTGAGGTCTGGGGGATAGCGTTCCCCGATGGGGGTTCGGGGGCAAAGCCCTCGAAGGAAAAATTGTCATGTAAATGTTTATTGTAAATCTGGACCATTCATTATAAGGTCACAAATATGACGATAGAAGTTATGTTAGGGTTTTTTTTTCCCTAGAAGGAAACTCTCTTTTATGAGGGAAATTTATTGCGGTTATGTGTCATTGTGAATATGGTATTCTGAGTGAGGAGACTGTGAGAGAAAGAAGAGGAAGTTACAGCGGGTGTGTTGTAGGTTGTATCCCTTCATTTGTTGGATAATAATAAAGGAAGGACCTGGAAATTTCTCTGGTGGACATAGCCCACACTGGGTGAACCACGTATATATGTGTCTTTGTTGTATTGTGTATCTTATGTGCTTTATTTCCACATTTGTTTTATTTTATTGTTCTGTGATCCTATTTTTCTAACAATTGGGTGGCTCCGCCAAGGGAGCGATCTCCGCATCTACCAAAAGTGTCGTCTGGACTACAGCCTCAAGCCCTTCAAAGATGAGGTATTGTGTGATGTCTCCCACTTGAAGTTTGTGATGTTATTTTGGGCCAACCCTTATTTATAGAAATGTCATGTTATATATGAGTCTAGGCCTCGTAGTATTATTATTTATTTGGATAGGATATTATACAGGATACCAGAAGTAGTCCCATCTATCTCCATTTCCTTTATCTCTGCCAAATAATGCAGGAAGGTCATCTCTCAAACCAGGAAGTTTTTCTTCTTCATGATTCGTGCTCAGAGTGAGTAGAAGGTTGCATCCACATCCATGGCCTCTGCGACACGTCTCTCCATGCAGCAGAAGCAAGTGGATAAGGTCATGGCAGAATACAAATACATCTTCTCCTCACCCATTGGGGTACCTCTGCACTGTCAAGTCAAACACTCAATCGATTTGACCCCTGGTGCACCGCTACCGAATGGTCCAGTCTATCGTCACTCTCTGTTAGAAAATGAGGAAATCAAGCACCAGATCCAAGAGATGATAAAATAGGGGAACATACGCCCAAGATCATCACCTTGTGGAATCCCAATCGTGCTTGTGTAGAAGAAAGACGGGTCCTAGTGACTCTGCATTGATTACCGGGCCCTAAATAAAATCACATTCGGGAACCGGTACCCAATTCCCCAAATTGAAAATCTACTTGACCAACTCAAGGGGGAAAAATACTTCAGTAAGATTGATATGGAGTCTAGCTACCACCAGGTTCCAGTAGAGAAGATCGATGTATGGAAGACTGCCTTCAAGTCCAAAGAAGGCATTTTTGAATGGTTGGTCATGCCCTTTGGCTTGACAAATTCCTCAACAACTTTCATGAGGATGATGAACGATATCTTATAGCCTTTCACCAATTATTTTGTGGTAGTGTATTTGGATGACATACTCATCTTCAGAAATAATTGGGTTGATCACTTGCAACACATTCAACAGGTTTTGCACACTCTGTGACAACACAAGCTATATGTAAATTTGGAAAAATGCTCCTTCGGCATGAACATGGTCCAGTACCTAGGATACATTGTTGATGAGCATGGGGTGCATGTCAATCTAGCCAAAATTTAGGTCATCCTTGATTGGCCAACCCCAACCACACTCACTGAGCTCTAGAGCTTCTTAGGCCTTGCCAATTTCTATCGTTGTTGATTGTTCTTTAACTTCTTCTTGGGCTAACCCAGGTTCAGATATCAACATGCTTCCAACAAAACCCTCTAAAACTATCAGCCCTCCTAGTAAACTAGAAGACAATGCTGCACATAGGGTGCACAGTGCAGTCTCACCTGAGATAAATTTTATGGGTGACTACAATACTCAAGTGTTTGTAGTCTAGGAATGAGTGGGGATTTGGGATTGTGTTCTTCCTTCTGTATTCGTTATCCTTGTTAATGATTCAAGTTCTTCTATGATTTATTCATCTCTAACCCTATGCATGCATGTTGATAAAGCTAATCTAACCATTCATTCTTAAGCTAAAGTTCAACAAAAAGTAAATCATTCATTAGAAATCACACAGAAGACAAGGTTTAACGTGGTTCACCCCCTTGTGGGGATAAGTCCACAAAGATCTGGCTTATCTGCTCTTTTATTTATTTTGTTGCAAAATCTTGCATTGTATGCATTACATCTTCAGTAATACAATCATGATTGAGGGTAACACCCCTCTATGAGGAGGACTAGATCACACCAGGCTCCTCAGCCTGTGACCTAACCCTCAAAAACTAGCTTATTCAACTCTTCTACAAACTTATTAAAATCAACCGCCCACAAAGTCATACTAATCAACTCCCTCTATTATGATATCTCCATATCTCTCACACACCCACTTGTTCATATCTATCTCTCTCTTACATACGTCTCCTACCTAGCCCTCCTAGGTCCTTATTTATACTATTTTATAGGCTTATAGTCGTTACAATCCTTATCAAAAACCCTAACCCTATCATGATTAGGTTGGTCTTCCAGCGTGCCAAATTGATTTTCCTTCTGCATGATTCTTTTCCTTCTTTTTTGCATGCTTCTTTCTTGCCACCTGTTGCGTGCGCTCCAAAATTAGGTATTCCTTTCCAAAAATAAGTCTTTCCCCATCACAAATCCTTCTCCAAAAATAGGCATGCGCCCAAAGTATACTTCCTTCTCAAAGTAGGCATGCACCCAACAAGCCCCCAACACTAACATCTAGCTCATCTCGAGCCACTCGGGTGGTGCTCGCTCCATGTACTACCTTTTCCAAACTATGGAACTTCTCTTCTAGTTCCTTTCCTTTTACCCTCATCTGCGCAGCTTTGTTTGTTAGTGCCTCGAATGTTTGCGTTATTATCTCTTCCTGTAGTAATGTTGTGCCCTCTGACTGTGCCTGTGCCATACTCATCTTCTCTTCCTCCAGCTGTGCAATCATCTGTGTTGCTTGTTCCTGGAGTGGTTCCAATTGGGTTTGTCTTTCTTGTTTATTTGTCTGCATTGTCTTTAAATTTGTTTGTAGAGTCTTCATTTTTTGAGTGCCCTTCAAGTGCTTTGTAATACTCATTGTTTTTTGTCATTGTTTTAGCTCTTGTATGGCAACGCTGATTTTCTCCTCTTGTTGGTCCCACTATTGGACCTTTTCATCTTCTTTTAAAATGGCCCAAATCTGCGTGGTTTTGTCGAACAACTCTATGACTTCCCTCACTTCTTTTTCTATCTTAGCTATCTGGAGTGCGTATTTTTGTTCTCTCTATTCTTGAACCTCTAAAGGGGTCATAGGGTTAATCTTTTCTTTGAGCTCCTTGATTTCCTTCCTATATCCCTCAATTGTTTATGAAATAATTTGTATCTTCTCCGCTGTGCTCCTCTCTGGTGCTTGTGTGTTGTCTAGGATGCAATTATATACCATTTTCATGCCCTATTCTAGCTTATCCATGTGTTCTTTCTCCTCCTCTTTCTCCGAGTTCAGTTGGTCGCATGTGATTTATAACATTTCGGTGACTCCCCTACCCATCTCCAAGTTAATCGCATCTACACAAGCTCTAGATTGCACTTCTTGCATTATGTTGGCCTAGAGTCCATATAGTGCATTGGTGGGTATTTGTGCCATGATGACTTCAGACTGCTCAACTTCCCCCATGGGTTTTTGCACAGTCTCATGATCCATTATGATCATTTGGCGAGTGATTTTGAATGTCTCCCTCCCTTGTACTACCAATTGTACTGTCTCCTCTCCTTATTTCTACATAGGGGGGCATTGTGTCTTTTCTGATAAAACAAAAAAGCTCAGATACTAATTGATAAAACATAAACAACAACAACAACATGGCAAAAAAGGCTCACTAGCCAACACTCAAAAGTATTCACTCCGGTGTTACACATTTATAGTACAATGGGTGATGCCACCTCATAGAGATATTTTTTCTAGATCCTAAAATCATGCATGATGAGTAGGCTAGGAAATTTTAAATAAATCATTAGTCATCACTTGAGGATATATTACTAATATTTTGAATAATACAAATATAGGTGACAATTTAGGCTTAGTGATTGGTTAAGGTAAGCCAAAGGCTAACAATCCCCCCCTCAATCACAAGGTTGATCAATAATGCCAGCAATAAAGCATAAATTCGTATCAATTCCAAGTCTTCATACTGAAACTTATGAGCTGAGCCTCAATGAAGAACTTCCTGAAAAAACGCCAATTTGGATGTTGAAATTGTTCATCTGAAATGAACTGGAAGAGAGATTAGATATGGAAGTGAACAATTGCAATATCTGAACATTCCCTGGTTTCTTGTCAATTTGATCATTTTTCCAAATATTTAAGCTAGAAGAATCTAATTTCTTCTGTTGATTGGTGAACATGTAGTTTCACCACTCTATTATCAGTGCATCACTGAAAGTGCTCTCTGAATTTGTGGTTTGGGATATCCATTGATCAATTGATACCATGTATCTGATGGTTTTTGGATGACCACTAACAAATTTTGACACTTTTAGGTGTCCAACAGCATCTCAATGTATCATGTGTATGATTCAATTGCAATTCATTGAAGCATGATCCTTCCAAAGTCTACCATCTCTAGAAAATCTCACTATGTAATCATGTGAGCCAGGATGCATGCAATTTKTTCACTTAATGTAAACTCCAATTTGATGAGAGYGAACCAAGAGAAGTGAATCAACTTCTAGTCTKAMACATCCCTGAAGATGCCTAATAACTCAATCAAATGCAAAGTTGCAATGTAGAAGGATCCTCTTGTCTTATGCTAGGTTGAATGACCATCTATGTGAACCAAACGTCCACATCATTKCTCTCAAAATCAAAATCAACATCCCAATTTATGTATGATTCAACTTAAACTTATTGAACCATAATTATACTAAAGTATGTCATCTACAGACTGCAGTTTCCCATTTGGCATACGTTCACGCCCATATGGTATATTTGTTGTTTTTTTATTTTTGAAACCTTATGTCTCACAACCATCTTCAATTCCATCATCAATACCCCCCTTTTTCAGTTGAAAGGAGAGACCACAAGTGATTTCATGAACCATCGTCACTGGAATTTTGAACTCCCCCCCTTAAGGTGCATGTAAGTTTCATCATTGTACTCCCTCCTTCTAGGCTCAAGAGAGTACCATACTTGTTCCATTTGAGTACAACACAAAGTGGGCATGCGGAAAAAAACACATGTTATCTCATCTCGTGAGGGCCATGCTCGAAAGTTGCGCCATAAGGGAACCACTTATGTGAGGTACAAAAATCTTATGTGCTACAATATTGGTCTTTAATTGAGATTGAACTCTTTGGTAAGACTTATATAATCTCTTGGTTTTTTATGACCATTTCCAAGGATCAATCCACTCATAGTGAACCTTCAATCTTGCAAGTTTCTTCAGTGTTGAACATCTTTATGAAGAATGGTTATGATTTCCACAATGTTAGCAAGGATGGATATCATAACATTGATTCTCCTTGTGACCAACTCAACTGCAATTTTGGCATTTATCGTTCTAATGTTGAACTTGAACAGGTGAAAGTGAATCTTCTTGAAGGAATCCAACACTTTGGAACTTGATTGCTCTGGAATAATCGAGAATATGAAAGGTAACTTCCTTGTCATATGCAAGTCCTATTCTATTCTTGTTTTAAATGATTTCTTCCCAAGGTCTGATGATGGGCTTGGAAAGAGTATTCTGAACATGTTGCTTTGAAATCCGTGGAAGTGGATTTACTGCATGTTGTTGCAACATTGAAAGGTTTTCTTCATTAAACTCAAAAGATTTTTTTGAAATGTAGGTTCATGAATATATTCATCTTTGTCTGAATTTGGAGTTGTCTTACTGATTTTCTCCTTCACTGATTGTTGATCATCATCATCATCATAGAGAGAGTTGTTCTGAACAAAAACTAGTTCAGAATACTTCATTGGTTGTTGATTTTTGAAATCTATCAACTCATCATTCAATAGCTGGGATAGAGATTGAAGAAGTATAACTTTATCTTACGTCACTTGCAAACAAGTTAGCACTAATTGAAGAGTTTCTTTGTTCAATATCACTGTGTTATCTTCAGCAGTGTTTATTAGAGTGTTCAGTAACTCTAATAATTCTAGATTTCTAGCCATTTCAAAACACTAAATGAGGTCTCCTTGTCCAGGTAGATCTTGATTACAATTTGACTCAACAAAAAAAGGATTACTTGAAACTCACTCACTTGAATCACTCACTTGATGTTGGCCCTTGACCAGGTTTTGAGGAAACACTGCTCATGTTTGACCATTTTTGGGACTTCAACAGGCTGGCCAAAGACGGAGCTCCCAGGCGAAGCGAAGATCACGGGATCTCAACCATTTTGCGTGCTTTTCTGGTTTTAGGGTTTATGTATTGGGTCTGGGATGTTGGCCCATGGGTTTACCCATGTTTAGGCCTCTTTTGTAATGTATAAATAAGTAGCTAAGCAATATAAGAAGCAGTTCAGATCAGCTTTGTGCAAGAACCTGTGAAGGTTGCTAAGTTGTGAATGTTTTGTGCATACTGTATATGAGACTTGTAGAGATAAGTGCAAGTGGGTTTGTAAGTGCTTTGTGCGCAGACGGTGTAAGGCTTGGTTCCTTGATTTAATTCAGGGAAGGAGGATCTGGCGAGGTGCACGTAGATCTCCTGTCCTTTGTGGAGTTGGATTTGTGGCTTGGTGCATGTAAGAAGATTGGAAGAAGCTAATAAAGAAGAAGAAGAGTTGATGGACATAGCCCTACACTGGGATGAACCATGTATATCTTATGTTATTGTTCTTTGTGCTATGTGTTCATGATGGTTATGTTTATATTTGCTTAGTGTATTGTTTTGGATGTATGATAGGTAGATCCATTGGTGCTTAGTGTTTGATATATGAATAAATCTTAGATATGCTCTGATGTTATGTGTTGAATGCTTAGATGGGTTTAATATTGATTACTACTGCGATGATCTACAATCAGGGTTAATCTGCAATGTGAATAAGAATCGTAAATGAATGCATACTATTGGCTAAGTGCTTTGTTGAAGTGTGTAATCACAGATCTGTGTCCCAACTAGGTTGTAGACACTTGAGTCCTGCAACCCCCCCTGCCTCTACCTCGGGTGAGACTACATCTGCTTCGCAGGTGTTGCTAAAAGGGTTGGTATTTAGGGTTTGGTTGGTGCGTTGTTGAAGCGTTGAACCCTAGGTCTGCCCCTATCCGAACAAATGGTTCCATTGTCGGGACCTGAAACTGTGATTGTTGGGAACTGAAGAAAAGAGAAATCTCTATGTGTAGATCTATTGTTGTAGTGCACAGTATTATACTTTACTTGTGAAGCTCTGTGATAAGATAAGGAAGCCCGATCTTAAGGAAGAGGTAATATCTTGAAGCTTTGTGCTCTGATAAACGTAAGATAAGTGGAAATTTTTTCTTCGAAAGTATGAATCTAGGTATGTTTGATAGATTTTGTCCTAGTCTGGAAACTAGGGAACAACTAGAAGAAGGAAGATTTGATCTGAATAGATTTGATAGAAATAGTGAAAGATATGTTATTCCTATGCATAGAAAGAATTTTTGGACTAATAAGTGGATGTAATACCCTAGAAAGAATTTTCGTAGATTGCAGGTCCATCACTGTGGTCCCAATGCGCAGTACAGAAAAGGTTGGGGATAGTTTAAGAGAAGAGAGGATTGACATTGTGTTATAAATGCATAAGATCGGGGCATCTTGCTCAGGAATGCCCTAGTATGAGTGTTATTTGTCTTTGTTGTAAAGTTGTTGGTCATGAGGTTTTGGATTGCCCTATAATGATTGCTAAAGTTGAAAAGATGAACCTGAGACAAGAAAACCATGAGGAAGGTCAAGAAAATAAGGATATGTTAGAGAATCAGAAAGAATCGGAGACTATATTATTACAGATGAGAGAAACATTGAAGGATCATAGAGACATCAATTTACCAGAGATCTTAAAAGAGAAGGAGTGCATAGAAACAAGAATAGGAGACTTCGACATGGACTGTGTTCTGGATGAGGAAACACAAGTGAATATCATGCCAGAAAGCACTTGGGAAATTTTGGGAAAGCCTGCTATGATTCCTTCATTGGAAAGAATAGGATTGTTTAAGGGAAAGATGATAACCCTATGTGGAAGAATTACTAATGTACCTACGATTTCCCATGGAACATCGACCGAAGAAGAATTCAAAGTCATTAAATTTGTTGAGAACAGGCACAAAAACGCCCCTTTTGCACTTTTCTTAGGAAAGAATTGGATTGAGAATGATCGGATCCGGAGGAAAGCAGAGGAAGAAGCTACAGAACAGAAAAAACAATAATTAAGGGACTTCATAGCCAAGAAAATAGAGCGACTAGTACAAGAACAAGAGGACAAGTTGAAGCAACTGAGGGCCATAGACTTAGCCGTCGAAGTTGAAAGAACACGTGAAGGATTGAAAAACTTGTCCATGCAGGATAGAATAACACCTACCCCAAAAATAGTAAGCGAAGAGGTATTACGTTTGAACCCTTTGAAAGACCCTCAGTAGTGCGAAGTTACTACGCTAAGAGAAGATAAGAAAAATAATGGAAAGAGGAACCCCATGACTCAGATCACAGGAAAGAAAGAAAAAAATATCGGTAAGAAGAAGGAAAAGATAGAAAGACTGCAGGAAGTTCCAGAGAAGACTTCGCACAAGGCAGGCTTGCAGAACTCGAGCCTCGCAGAAATAGAAGAACAACGCGGAATGGCACTTCGCGACAATGAAGCTATATGACCATTGGAGGCATCCCGACCATTAGAACGATGCTCTAGAATGGCTAGAAACATAGTTATTGCCAGAAATATCGCCATTGGACCATTGGGACCGTGCCTGAACGGATAGAATCGTATTGATTGAGGCATTCCTTCCCGTTGGAGGAATCCATTACGACATTGCTTATTTAATCCGTCGAATGCCTCACCGAGACCACTTTTGCAAATTGAGATATTCGAGCCCATAGAGAATTGATCACATACCACATTGTACTTTCTATACCTCGTCATCCATTCGATTACCTTGAGTGTCTGTTCACCTACCCGAGTTATTTGATTACGAGCGTGCATGTCGGGTGACCTTAGCGCAGTAGAGAAGTCGGTACAAGAAATCTTGATCAACCTTATGGTTGAGAAGGTCATGTCTGCAGGAATACAGGCCTCATCAACGGGAGGAGTGTAAGAATACCCCTCAACTACACGCCGATCTAGTCGAGCAGCGACTGAGAAAAGAAGCAAGCACTGTGATGATTTGGCAAATGCAAACTAGATCCCGTCGGTATTACCCGACTACATCCCGCCTCTGGCTAGCGCGGTTAGTCGTGATAGTGTCTTGTGTGACTTTGAGTACACACTCATCATGAGATACCTCCCGAAGGGGATAGGCGCAGTGGGACCGCAGCTGGGATTTATCCCAGCCCTCAAGATAAGTGATTTCAACCTGGGAGATAGAAAGAATTATGCGATGCTCGCACCGCATCGGTACTTAAAAAAGATGACTGGGAAGAAGCCTAAGATAGTTCCCCAACCATGGATCAAGGAGATCGCACGGTCAATGATCCTGAACATCATGAAGACCCCCCACTTCAGCAGACATCAGGAGGTTAACATGTGTGTTAAACTCCTCATGTTGTGCTACCATGGAGGCCATCTTTGGTTAGATAGGCTCGTGACTGTGGATTCGGCATTGATCCACCTGATCATCGGATTAAGCATGCAAGAACCCGACCCTCACCAGTTCTACCCAAGAAAGACATCAAATCACTCCTTGGTGCAGTGAATAAAAGAAGCATACGAAGATGTGGAGAAGGGGAAGCGAGGCTACAAGGTAGCCTCCATCCAAGATGGTGCAATGCGCCTAGCTTGTCAATTGATCGATGGAAATCTCGTAAGAAAGAACAGGCTGACACAAGTCACAAGATTTGTATTCGACCTTGTAGGGAAGTGTGTCGAAGGGATGTAGATGAATTGGGTGAGCTACCTCATCAATGAGTTGGAGAAGGACTGCCGCGAAGAGCAAGACCAAGGCTACGAGTTCCATTTTAGTTGGTTGTTGATCTTAATAGCATTTGTCGCTTGGGAGATGCCAAAGGGAGTGACATTCCTGAAATTTGAGCCATCACTGGCTGCGAGGTTCACCACATTATGTTATAAAAGCGACATGGTGAAGCAATGGCAATCAAATGCGGTTTTCCACACTTATTACTTAAAACTCAAGCACACCATTGAATCATTCCCCTGAATTACCCCAAACACATTTCATACATACAGACTGCTAGCGAAGTTATGTGTTGATGGACACTTCATTTACATCACTACGTGCGGGGACAAAAGCAAGGAGGATATGCAGTCCTATTACAAATTGGTTGATGAAGACATGGAGGAAATAACCAAGGAATGGCCCACTGAATTCCTTATGCCAGTCGATCAGACAGAGCTTTCTGACCCCGACATCATCGAAATGCCTTTGTTCACCCAGACCGAGTATAACAGACCAAGCAGCACAAAGAAAAAGAAGAAAAAAGAGGAAGTGCACGACATAGATAGTGAGGAAAATAACAGTGCATCGAAGGAAATTGTGTCTGAATCACCTGCAGGAGGAGGAGGCGAAAAAGTAAACAAAGAGGAGGGAGGGTAAGAAGACAAGTAAGAAGAGGGTGAAGTAACACCACCAAAGGACCCCCTTACAGAGGTCGAGACATCAAAGAAAAGGAAGGGTTCCCCGTAGAAACCCTCAACGTGGAAAAAA
>JZKD02S2002608.1:27107-38305 GCA_000966675.3 Picea glauca | reverse complement strand
ATAATGAAATCATTCCAAGAAAGAAAAATTTTACCATGCTTTTTCATTTCCTCTTGAATCTTGGATTCCCACCAAATAAGTGTTGCACTATCCAATCTTAACGAAGCAAGTTGAATTTTGGTTTCATCATTTTGAATTTTTTGTATTCTACAATATACTTCAATTTGATGTATCCAATTATCTAACTTCTCAACATTAACTTCTCCATTCTATATTGGCAATTCAAATTTTATATCAAGCTTTAATGAAGGAATTTGCGAAGGAGTTTTACCATGCCCCTTTGGAGAATTCAGAAGAGGTCTTGAACTGGTAGAAGAAGAAGAAGAAGAAGATGATGATGATGGAGGAGAGGGTGGTGGAGAAGCACCATTCCCTCCATTTCCATCTGGAGTTTTGTCACCACTGCCTCCCTTATGCATTGAAGGGTTGGATCCTTCACCTTGCAACAATATGTTCCTTTCCATAAATATCTTCATCATCTCTCTCATCTCCATGATAGCCTTTCTGATATCTTCATCTTCGACAAGAACACGTTCATGACTTTCTGCATGAGCCATGTTTGGTGAATGTCTCTCTGAAACTTGTGGTGATTGTATATGATTCCTCCTTGTCGGATGAGAACTTGGCTCCACAAGTTGACCTTCTCCTCTTGTGAGTTTCAACCTTGTGAGCATCAGAAAAAAAAACTTGCAAACAATCAAGTCTTCAAAAACTAGCGCTCTGATACCAAATTGATCTAAAAATGAAGAAGACTTGAAATACTTGAAATTATTTGCAATGTAAATGTTATGTGTTTAAAGCAAAAGGATCAGTTTGCAACACATAGATTAAGGGATTACTTATGAAAAATACACATAGATAGCAGCATAATCAATGAACATAAGCACATAAACACAGTAATTGATAAAGGAGTTCACCTCCCTCTTGGGCTACATCTCCTGGTCCAACTTCCAATGGATCATTATTATTAATTTCTCAAAAGTGCTCAAAAACATGTCTTACAATGCTCAAACTGACAAACCGACTACTCCAATGGCTTCAGAGCATCCAAAAACCCTTGTCTAGGCTCTTTCAGCACCTCAATTGGTCAAAAAATGAAGAAGTTAGGCCTCCTGGAAGTCTCCCCCTTCAAGTTTGTTGTCTCTGCATCTACAAATTACACCCTTGTAAATTGAACCTGGCACACATGCAATAAATAGCGTGAAAATCGAGCACCGGGTGCAACCGTGCCAACGGTGCAAATCGTAGGATGGTTAAGGGTGCACCATCCCCTAACCGCCTAGGCACCTGGGCATATGGGTCATAGGACCTCGCGCTATAATAAAAAGGGATCTGTTTTAATACCAAACAAAGTAATGACACATGGCGGGTCGGTTTTCAAACCATGCAAACCACTTTTAAACAAATCCTGTGTGCATATTCAAAGGTCACATAGCATATACAAAGGCCACGGGCTATGGTTTAAACCCCGCACCAACCGTTAGGTGCATAACATATATGGTATGGTCATATGCGAAAACAAATAACCAGGGGCCAGGGCTAAGCCCCGACCCGACCCCGCGCCAACTGTTACAAACTTTGATTTTAAATATAAAAAAACTCATATATATGTTAAGTAACAACCAATGGTCTGTTGGTCGGACGGTCTTTTTGAAGGCATAATGTGGAGTGGAGGTCTGGAGGTCGAACCCCACGGACTCCATTAAATTTTACATATAACAATCAAACAATCCTGGGGTGCCACGTGGCACCAATCACTTGCACGAACAATGCCATGTGACGCAACCTCGCTCTCACAGCAACCGGTCGCTCCTCCAGGACCTTCTACAACTCGGCTCGAAGAGTTAACAACTCTTCAACTCCCTCAAGAGTCTTTTACCCACAGTGCTCTTCTCGGCGATCTCCCCCTTCACTAGTCGGGAAATCGGGTTTCGCGAACTCGCGAACCTTGGGTGCACTTCCCATGCAATATGAAACTCCGAATCCCGATCCCCGAGGTCAATGGTCAATACTTCTTCGTATCAGGGATTTCCCTATGGGGAAATCGACAGATGAAAGGAGGCGATCTACTCACCTTCTAAAACCCCGAACACTGATGTGCGATGCCACGTGCTATCCTCTGCTCCTTCTCCGTGGGACCCGTCGCAACTCGAGGTTTCACTGTTCCTCTGTGCTCCTTTTGATTTCGAAAAAACCGAAGTGTCGAGTACCGACTCCTCAGGATCTCGTGCCACCTATCCCTCCGATGATCGACGGCTCCGATTAAATTGGGGAATCGCAACTCGCAATTTTGATGTGCATGCAAATCTGGCACTCGACAACCCCGATGTGCCGATATTAAATGGCAACCGGACTCCTCCGTGCGCCTGCGAGTTAACTCCATCGTAGCTCCTCCGTGATCCGATGGTCTGTGAGGTTTGAAAGATTTATTCAATAGCTTCAAGTCATCGATTCTCTTCCTCTTGAAGAGTTCTCCACCTTACCTCCTTCACCTATGTAGGCGAAGGAAAGGAACTAACCCTCCTGAGCTTTTACGGCTTCTGGGTTCCTTCAGGAAACTCCCTTCACACACTCCTTGTGGCTCTACTTCAAACACAGTAAGTGTTTAAGTCTCCCCAACCTTGCGCATTCTTGCAGCAACAGTCTATCAATGCCTTAGCTTGGAATCACAATTCTGAGACCTCGTCCAGCCTGCATGACCCTGGCACGGCTCTAACAACCAAATTCACTCTAGGAAAACGAGAATAAGAGTTTAACTGCTTGACCTCCTCAACGCACTCTATGCGGAGGAATTCAACTGCACTCTATGCAGGAATCTCCTGGCTCAAACAGAGAAACAATTGAAACTCATTTATCATTCTCTCAAGTTTCGAACTTGATATGCAATCACATACGCAACATATAGAAGATAAGCATAAAGAGAAGCAAGTGTGCAACAACACAACATCAACAACACACACAACTCAAACACAGCCATGGAATTGAATCAAGGCTTCCTTCTATTAATTCAACCTGTACATGGGTGTTCTTCACAAGTTCTCTGAGTGGTTCCTCTTCTGCTCTTCTTTTCTCAAATGCTGAATAATAATCCCAATAATAATACAAGGAGGGTGCCTATATTCGTTTTCCCTCCTGGAAATGAAACTGTCTAATCTACATCTAACCCTATCTACCAGCATTAAAACTATTTAATGTATTCTTATCTACATTACAATACAAGTGCGCTTCAGATGAATGCATTCATTCAAACGACGATGCAACAATCTTCATCGTGATTCAAAAATGTATGTGCTGGTACTGTCCAGCTGTTCTTCTCTTTCCTTCGCGCTGGCTCGCTTGATGATGTCGTAGATTCTCCTGCATCATACTCCTCGGCTCAAAATATTTCATGGGCTCCTATCCATGAGCTCCTGTATAGTCTGACCATGCTTCTGAATCACTGCTTCTGTTTCCCAGCTGGCATCCTCCACTGGGTGATTTTTCCATTTCACCAGGTACTCAAAATATTGCTTTCTCCTGGTCTTCTTTCCAACTCGTTTATCCAGTATGCACTCCATCTCAGGCTTCTGTGCAACTGAAAATTGCTTCTGCCACTGGACCACTGGGTCCTTGGTTCCAGTGTCTGCTGTATCAGTCCTGTATGGGTATAAGTCTGAAATATTGAAAATCGAAGATATCCCTATTCCCTCCGGCAACTCAAGCTCATATGCATTCTCCCCGAACTTCTTCAAGACTCTGCATGGTCCCATTTTATTCATCTTGATCTTGTTATACGTCCCCCTTGGGAACCTTTCCTTCCTCAGGTGCGCCAGAACCATGTCGTCAACTTTGAACTGAAGCTGTCTTTTCCTCAGATCGGCTCTGTGCTTATACTCTTGGTTCGCCTTCATCAGTCTCTGCTTCACCTGCATGTGTAGTTCCTGCATTGCTTCAGTGAATTCCTCAGCTCTCGCGCTGCTCGTTTCAGCCTGTTCTGACTCCCTGAGCTCAGATACTCCTCGCGGTTGTGTCCCATACAAAATTTGAAACGGGATTTTACCTGTACTTCGATTCACTGAATCATTGTACGCAAACTCTGCCTGTGGTAGGATTTGATCCCAACTGCTGTGATGCTTAGTCACCAGGCTTCTCAACAGATCCCCCAAGCTTCTGTTGACTACTTTGGTCTGCCCATCTGTCTGTAGATGGAAAGCAGAACTGAATGCCAGGTTAGTCCCTAGCTTCTTCCATAGCGTCCTCCAAAAATGGCCTATGAATTTGGTATCCCGATTCGAGACTATGCTTCTTAGCAATCCATGCAGTCACACAATCTCTTTGAAAAATAAATTGGCAATGTGGGTTGCATCGCTGGTTTTATGACACGGAATGAAATGTGCCATCTTCAAAACCCTTTCCACCACCACAAAGATGGAATCAACCCCTCGATATGTTCTTGTCAAACCCAACACAAAATCCATACTAATGGCTTCCCATGGCCTCTCGGGTATGGGCAATGGCTGATAGAACCCTGTGTTCTGCTTTCGGCCTTTTGCATGTTGACATATTCGGCACCTGTCAAAAAATATTTTCACATTAACGCACATGCCAGGCCAATAATACGATTCACTCAGCTTGGTGGATGTCTTATCGTGTCCAAAGTGACCTGCTAATCCTCCACTATGTTTTTCCTTCAACAAATTCTCTCTCATAGAGCAATCTGGAATGCACAATTGATTGCCTTTAAACAACAATCCATCCTAGATCAGGTAGTCAATCCACGGACTCCTATCCCTGAGAACTGGGTTCTCAGTTGCCTCGTATGCCTCGCAAAAGTCTGCATCCCCTGCATACATATCTTTCAGGTTTTCAAAACCCAAGGTTTTGACTCTAAACTCCTGTAGCAATAAACATTTCCTGCTCAAGGCATCGGCTACCTTGTTAGCAGTCCCTGAAATGTACTTTATCACAAATGTAAAATTCTGCATGTACTCTACCCACTTCGCATGCTTCTGATTCAGCTTCTCTTGCTGGCTCACGAACTGCAATGCATGATTGTCGTTGTATAGAACGAATTCCTTGGGTATGAGATAATGCCTCTACTTCTTCAATGCCTGTATGATGGCATAGAACTCTTTATCGTATGTGGAGTACTTTAGCTTCACATCATCCAGCTTCTCGCTGAAATATGCCCCAGGTCTGTCATCCTGACTTAAAACCCCTCCAACAACATATCCACTAGCGTCACACTTCACTTGGAAGGTCTTCTGAAAATCTGGCAACACTAACACTGGTTGCTCGGTTATCTTTCGCTTCAACAAATTGAAGCTTCTTTCATCCTCTGTTGTCCAATGGAAAACCTTATGCCACTTCTTCACAGTGTCCATCATTGCTGCACTGATTCCGCTAAAATTTTGAATGAATTTTCTGTAGAAACTAGCGAGTCCATGAAAACTCCTTACCTCAAAAATATTTCTTGGCGATGGCCAATTCCTGATTACTTCAACCTTCTCAGGATCCATCTTCAATTCATTTGCTGAGATTACAAAACCCAAATAAATAAGCTCTGTCTGCATGAAGGAACACTTCTTCAAATTGATCAGCAGCTTCTCCTACTGTAGTCTCCTCATTACAATGGCCAAATGCCTCAAGTGTTCAGCCCGGGTCTTGCTGAATATTAGTATATCATCCAGGTATACCACCACAAATTTTCCAATGAGTTCTCGCAGGACCTCATTCATCAGCCTCATAAATGTGCTTGGCGCATTTGTCAAACCAAACGGCATGACCAGCCATTCGTACAAACCCTCATTTGTCTTGAATGTTGTCTTCCACTCATCTCCCTCTCTCATTTGGATCTGATGATATCTGCTCTTGAGATCAATCTTGGAAAAATAGTTTTCCCCACTCAGGCAATCCATCAAGTCATCCATCCTCGGTAGTGGAAACCTGTACCTGATGGTAATCTTATTTATCGCCCTGGAGTCTGTACACATCCTCCAGCCTCCATCCTTCTTCAGACTCGGCATCGTTGGAACGACACATGGACTCAGACTCTCTCTGACTATTCCTTTGTCCTGCAGATCCTGTACCTGCCTTTTGACTTCCTTGTTCTCTTGAGGCATCAACCTATATGCCGCCTTATTCTATAGACTTTCTCTGGGTATGAGGTCAATGTGGTGACTCACACTCCTCATCGGTGGCAATGAACGAGGTAGTTCGTCCACGATGATATCAACGAACTCTCCCAACAGTTCCTGAATTTCCTCTGGCAAGTCATCCACTCTTGTGCTTGTCAGGACAATTCTCAGCTTCCTGACAACAAAGAATTGTGGATCCTCATCCTTCTCCAGCTCTGTGAGAAGTTCCTTCCCACTCATGAGAAGTATGGTACTGCTCGCTTCAGGCTTCACTTCCTTATCTTTTATCGGCAGCAGTTTATGGATCCTCCCATCCTTCTCCAAGGTGTAGGTGTTCATCCTCCCGTCATGAACAACACTCTAATCATACTGCCACGGTCTACCTAGAAGTATGTGACATACGTCCATGGGAATGACATCACACAGGATCTCATCATGATAATTCCCAATTTTAAATTTAACTAAGCATTGTTTAGTGACACTTACCCGGTATCCTTTCTGTAACCACGAGACTTTATATGGACTCGGGTGCTTAGTTGTCTTCAGCTCTAGTTTCTCCACCATCTCGGTCGAAACGAGATTGTCAGTGCTCCCACTGTCAACTATGACTTTGCATTTCCTTTCCTTGGTTGTACAAGCTGTTCTGAACAGTCTGCCCCATTGCACTGAACTGTCCACCTCTTTCTCCGGTGCCAAAAGAATTTTGTGCGTCCCCGGCGATCTTCCGCTGTCTGCATCCTCGCTTTCAACATCACGCCTCTGCTGCACCTCAGCGATGTGAGATTCACTTCTATCCATCTTCCTCTCTGGACATTCCACAGCTTTGTTTCCATCCTTTCCACACGTGAAACATGTGATAACTCCTCCACGGCCTCTTCCTCTACCTCGGGTATGAGGAATTGTATTGTCGTCGGCATATCTGCCACCCTGCTCGGTATGCTGCCTCCTCGGCTCAACATATTGTTGTCTCTGCTGTGAGGTTCCACCTCTTTCAACTCTAGCCAGAGGCTTCTGAGTTCTTTCTTGGGCAATTGTCTTACCCTTTGGCTGGCTCTTGCCTCGCCCTCGCTGTCCCTGCTTGCGGCTCAGCTTCTCCTCGGCCTTCAGAGCCATCTGGTACGCATCCTCAACTGTTTGGATGGTAACCATGCTCAGTTCATCCTAAATGTCATACCTAAGACCATTCAGATACCTCGCCACCTTTTCGTCATCACTCTCCCGATGACCCGCTCTGATGTTGAGCCTGTAGAATTCCTCGGTGTATTCTCTCACCGTCATCAGCTTCTGTCTCAGGTTCTACATGCGCCTAAACAGTGTAATCTGGTAATCTCTCGGGATGAACTTCGCCTTCATCTTGGCGATCATCCGATCCCATCTTTTTATCTTCTGTTTGCCTTTGCAGCGCCTATCTATCTGCAACTCGTCCCACCATAAGGCTGCATGTCCTTTTAGCTTGGTAACAACATGCCTTATTTTCTTGTCTTCTTCGATATCTTCGTAATCGAAGTATGTATCCAATGCTCGGATCCAATCCATCAATTCCTCTACATCTAGACTTCCCTCATAGACGGGAATGTCCATCTTTGTCTTCGAGCTCATTCTCGAAATGGCTCTAATCAGCCTTTCGGTTGATGCATCCTCTACCGTGACCTCCTCGGCATCGTGTCCAACTTCCTCTTCAATCTCGGGATCACTGAACTCTGCTGCATCAACACCACATCTCTGGGTGGTCTCCATTTCTTCCAGTCTGGCTCAGAGATCTCTCATCTCTCGCTCTATTTCAGCATTTCCTGCTGGCAAACCCCTTCTCCGAGCATCCCTGTCTTCCCGATCAGGAGATTGCCTCTCTCTTCTGGGTGGCATGGTGTATTTGTTTCTTTCTGCTACCTGAACAAAGATATCTCAATCCAAGCTCTGATACCACTCCTGATGTAACCCCGCTCTCACAGCAACCGGTTGCTCCTCCAGGACCTTCTACAACTCGGCCCGAAGAGTTAACAACTCTTCAACTCCCTCAAGAGTCTTTTACCCACAGTGCTCTTCTCGACAATCTCCCCCTTCAATAGTCGGGAAATCGGGTTTCGTGGACTTGCGAACCTTGGGTACACTTACCGTGCAATATGAAACTCCGACTCCCGATCCCCGAGGTCAATGGCCAACACTTCTTCGTATCGGGAAATCGACAAATGAAAGGAGGCGATCTACTCACCTTCTAAAACCCCGAACACCGATGTGCGATGCCACATGCTATCCTCTGCTCCTTCTCCGTGGGACCCGTCGCAACTCGGGGTTTCACTGTTCCTCTGTGCTCCTTTTGATTTTGAAAACACCGAAGTGCCGAGTCCCGAGTCCTCGGGATCTCGTGCCACCTGTCCCTCCGATGATCGACGGCTCCAATTAAATCGGGGAATCGCAACTCGCAATTTCGATGTGCATGCAACTCTTGCACTCGACAACCCCGATGTGCCGATATGAAATGGAAACTGGACTCCTCTGTGCGCCTGCGAGTTAACTCCCTCATAGCTCCTCCGTGATCCGATGGTCTGTTGGGTTTGAAAGATTTATTCGACAGATTCAAGTCATCGATTCTCTTCCTCTTGAAGAGTTCTCCACCTTACCTCCTTCACCTGTGTAGGCAAAGGAAAGGAACTAACCCTCCTGATATTTTATGGCTTCTGGGTTCCTTCAGGAAACTCCCTGCACACACTCCTTGCGGCTCTACTTCAAACACACTAAGTGTTTAAGTCTCCCCGACCTTGCGCATTCTTGCAGCAACAGTCTATCAATGCTTTAGCTCGGAATCACAATTCTGAGACCTCGTCCAGCCTGCATGACCTTCGCACGGCTCTAACAACCAAATTCACTCTGGGCAAACGAGAACAAGAGTTTAACTGCTTGACCTCCTCAATGCACTCTATGCGGAGGAATTCAACTGCACTCTATGCAGGAATATCCTAGCTCAAACAGAGAAACAATTGAAACTCATTTCTCATTCTCTCAGGTTTCGAACCTGATATGCAATCACATACGCAGCATATAGAAGATAAGCATAAAGAGAAGCAAGTATGCAACAACACAACATCAACAACACACACAACTCAAACACAGCCATGGAATTGAATCAAGGCTTCCTTCTATTAATTCAACCTGTACATGGGTGTTCTTCACAAGTTCTCTTAGTGGCTCCTCTTCTGCTCTTCTTTTCTCAAATGTTGAATAATAATCCCAATAATAATACAAGGAGGGTGCCTATATTCATTTTCCCTCCTGGAAATGAAACTGTCTAATCTACAACTAACCCTATCTACCAGCATTAAAACTATTTAATGTATTCTTATCTACATTACAATACAAGTGCGCTTCATATGAATGCATTCATTCAAATGGCGACGCAACAATCTTCATCGTGATTCAAAAATGTATGCATTGGTACTGTCCAGCTGTTCTTCTCTTTCCTCCGCGCTAGCTCGCTTGATGACGTCATAGATTCTCTTGCATCACCATGTGTCGACTCCCCATTTGACCACTTGTCATTCGATAAATAACTGCTATGTCACCACACGTACGGTCGTACAGATCTTCCACGTCATCTTGTACAGAATGTACGGACTGTACAGTCAACATCAAAAAAATTTACCTATTTGACTTAACAAATAGATTGCAATATCTCTCGCTCCCGACATCCGTTTGAGATGAAATGAGTTGCGTTGGGTTCAAAATGACGAGGCCTATGCTCTCATCTGGTTTGAAGCAATTCCGAGCACTTTGAATTTTTGAACAAAATTTGATCCCCTGATCAGGTTGGATGCCATATGACAATCAACATTGTTGGATGACATAGAGGTCACATCCTTGGCTATGCAAACTATTGTTGCATGGTTGCGAGTGTGGTTTTGTTAACAATCCCAATTGTTTGACGACCTCTACTGAGGTGAGTTTCTTCTGTCTTCCTTTATCAAACATGAAATGCAACAGGGTCCCCTTCACCCACATACATGAATGAAGAAGGTGTTACCCCTCTTCAAGATCTATTGGATCTTCTGGTTGAATTGTTGCGGTCAAGATAGTAGCAGTGGGGTGTGTGTTAATGATCTGTCTTTCTCCATTATTTTCTGAATCAGATTTTTAATTGTGGTTCGTCTCCTTATATTTCATCTCAATCACCAATGACTATTTTGAGTGACATTCATCAGTGTTGTGCCAAGGGATTTTGTGGAAATCGCACCACCTTCTAGTTTCCTTCTCCGTCTTTCCGTTACCCTTCTTTTCCTACGGCTTGGAATTTTTTTGTAAAGGTTGTTTTCTAAGGAATTCTTTGTCATTCTTTGGTTGTTATGGATTTGAAGACCAGAACTCCCATTTGTTCCAATGCTTAAATTTCTGCTTGATTTTGACATCATATCGGTAAGACACTCCCAACGATGAGATGTGTAGAAACTCAATTTCATTTTGAATGTACCTCTGTAGAGCCCCATGGTATTTTAGAACCAAATGTCACTCAGGATATTTGATACCCAACTTGGTGCACAAGCTATGGAAGGTGTTGGTTAACTTTGGAACTACATGGCCTCTCTCTTGACGTAGTGTGGTCCATATCATATATTGGTCGTCATATTTACCAACAGGGTAATATTTTTCCTTGACTACATCCAAAAAAAAATCCCAAGTATGCTTGGCCCCATGTATTCCAGACTCCTCTATGGAAATTGTATTCCAGTAAGTGTTATAGCCCTAAAATACCCTACCTATGCATACATGGAATTGACCATTTTACTTACACCATTTGAAAAATTATTGTTGAGAATCTCTCTTAAAAAACCATTTTTTGGAGCATGTACACACCATGTTGCACTACTTCCCGCATACACATGGATGTTTCATGCTATACATCCCACATACATACATAGGCTGCATGATAAACAACCGTTGTTTACCTCCAAAAGTTGCAAAAAGTAAAAATTTGAAAGGAATTCGGTGGATTTTACGGGCTATTGATGGTTTCCCAACCATATTACCCATTGTATCATGTCCCCAAACCAAATAACCATATTTTTGTCATATAAAAAGAGGTATTGGGGTATC
>JZKD02S2002608.1:13391-26954 GCA_000966675.3 Picea glauca | reverse complement strand
GTTTAAGCATTTAAAAAAAATATCAAAAACAATTTTTTTGCATGTAGTTATGCACCTAGTTTGGTAAAGTAGCGTAGGTTGTCTATTTGCAAAAGAAAAGAGTTTTGGTTTAAAATTTATTTCTTGTTTTCATGAAAGTATAAGTATTTTTGCATCATGAAATGAAAAAACTCTTTTTAGGAAACTTTTGGTTATAAGATCTTGGAACATTGTTTTGAAAAGTTGACATTCACAAATATTTTAAAATCTTTTTCTTTAAATTTGAAGTATCTAGTTTTCTTTGTCATATAAATACTCTAAAGTTTTCTTCTTTTTGGTCTCTTCCAAACTCCAAAAGTTTCACATACATATCCTATGAGTAAATCAAGCCCATAAGATCAACGTTTAACTTAAAATCTATTAGAATTTTTTTTTTTAGGGTTCACCAACTAGTTTAGGATTTTAGGTCCTTGAAATAGGTGTGAAGAAGAAACTCTTTAAGGCCATCTAAACAAACATTGGAGTTTGCAATAGGGAGTGTATAAAGTCTAATGTCATAAGAGTTATCCGAGACCCCCCTATAACACAGGGGATAAACACGAGGTCACGTAAGGAAAGGTAGAGGAGATAACCCCTCCAAATCCAAACCGAATGTAGTGGAGATTGTATATTGAGGGTCTTTCTTGGGAATCACACTGATCACATTTGACTACAGAGCCTCGTTGAACTCGAATTCATTCGAGATCCTCAGTTCTATTTCAGACCAATTTCCTTCGGTACCCTTGAAGGGCTTCATACTTTGTTATCTTCCTCATTACAATCATCCTAACTGTTGACTATACCCACTTGGTGACTGAATACGAGTTGGAAACCTAGTTGCCTATTTTTACAAACTTACACAAGTGACTGTGGGGATATACCATGGTAGCTAGGGTGGACTTCGGATCACTCTTTACATAGTATACCCGGAGGGTTCTTCCATGTTCGATTTTCACTTGCATCGGTAAGTTTCTCCAGTGTCGATTGGCATAACTATCCTTCCTATTAGTTAGTTGTCTACTTGATTTTCCTTTAGGAACTTTTAGTGTGTTCTCTGTGATTCATGCTAGATAAACCTTACAGTCTTGGTTGATCATTTCACAAAGTGGAATATCAACAAATATGTCATTTCTGTAGGCTTCAGGGCCTATCAATGGTTACTTTGGAGCCACATATGCCACCATTGAGGTGCAACCTAGATCATGAAGGATCGTTCAAAGATACCAAGTCTTAGGAAAATTTACCTGAGCCATATATGAGAAAATAATTTCTTTCTTCAAACGAATCCATCATTTATGAACTCTATATTGAAGGTTTCAGGCTAGAAAATCCTCCAATCACCTACTTATCATTGTTGCTTCTAATTCAGATAGTCCCCCCTGAGGTGAATTTTGATAAATGAGAGTTTATTCAGTGAGCGACGATGGAGTAAAATGTTGCTACTTCTTCAGGGAGTCCTCATACTCCCATTATGGCTTCCACTAGAGGGGGAATTATGCCTTCTCCCCCAACTCCTCCTGTCAGGACCACGACTATCCTGATGCCCACAACTTCAGGTAGTGGTTAGACTCCTTTGATGATGTTAGCACTATATAAATTTTTCTATTAGAATGCTCATTTATTCAATACTTCTCTATGTTATTTCTAGTCTCATTCAAACAAACTATTGAAATATGAAAGGCTATGAAAAAATTTAGTCTTCCAAAAGAATAAATTATGAGCTTCTCAACACGCAAATGCCAATGAGTGGGAATCCTCTAAAGAGTTTTAAAACTGTATAAGGCATATTTTGATAAAAAAATTAGCCACAAAATCATTCTATTGCAGGTGTTGCAGAACATGGAAAGGGAAGATCAATATCCTCAGCCAAGAATAAGAGTTTATATATATAAGGTCATCACAAGTTTTCTTTATTTTATGGAAATATTTACCACTATGATAAAGTGGAAAGTGTAATGGTGATAAAAGGAGTGAGGGTTTTGTCAAGTGCAATATTTGTTGTAATATTTTACATCCTTTATACCCCTAATTTACAAAAGGATGAAAAGCAAAAAACCATCATCTAAACCATCTTTGTAGTATTTTCTAAGAATTGTCATGTACAACACTTACGTAGAAAATTTGCTATGCAAGTATTGTAAGTACATATAGATCGAAAGGACATCATGAGGTGAATGGAAAATGAGTTTTGAGGAAAACACGGGTCCCCCAGTCACTTGTGTCCACCTAGATCTACATGAATTACAACAAAATGGAGTTTTCTATGCAAGTTTGCTATGCAATTGTTGTAGGTTGCAATTACACAACATGGATGCTATGCAAATGACAGTTTTCCAGTCAACTTCTAGATCACTTCCCGAGAAAATCAAGAGGATTTTGGAAAAAACAGAGAGGTTTTTATCAATAATGATCTCAATAACAAAAAACTCTCTCAATTTTTACACAGTTATCATATTTTGAGAGATTCAAATGAATCTTTATGGTCCATTTTTCCAGATTTTAGCATTTTATGTTTTTCTATTTTAGTCATCATCTTTGGGCGCAGATTCTGAGGAGATGGAGAATAATTTAAAAAAAAAAAAGAGGTTTTTGTCAATCGTGGACCCAATAACAAAAACCTCTTTTAGTGTTTATACATGTGTTATTGTTTGGAGTATATGAAATTATATTTGAAGCATGTTTTCCATAATTTCACCAAGCAAAATTTGCTAACAGAGTTCTAGAATATTTGAAATTTGACTTGATGCTCCTCCAACTCAGTATGGTGGATCCAAAATCGATATGGATATTGAATTTTGGATACTCTCCTATCATATCCGATGATTTTCTCTTCAGTTGGTCAAAAAGAAAACCCTAGATAGTAGGATATGAGTATATTTTTGGAAAATATTCTTTCGTAAGCTATTGTAACAAGTATATATGTTTTCCAAAGAGGGATTTCGACCTCTTGTGTCTATAATATGATATGTATCTATATATTTTATCACTTTGAAGGTCCAAAGCAAGGGTGAGTTGGAAGACGTATAAACATTTTGATCTTCATTGTAATTTTCTGACTCTAAAAGAAATGCAAATGCAGAAGTCCTGAACTCTTATGAAAATGATTCTAATGGTGGTGATCTGAATATTTTTCTCTTATCTTTAATTGTAATTCTTGTGTACTTATTTTCAACTTCACCTTTCTTCTATTTAAATTGGATAATTAAGGGTCTAGAATTCATCGAATGATGCTCTAGACTTAAGAGATTTGAACTTTTTTTATCTTCGTAACTAAGGTCATAATTCATATTTCATGGTGCTTTGATTTTGTTATGTGTTTTTGTTCCTCTTTCACCCTACATAATCAAAATCAAAAATGAAATTTCATCACCATATTTATCCTTTGTTCCTCTAAGAGTTCTACCTACCATTCATTATTTTCTTTTGTTTTCAGAGGTTGACTCCATATCCCTAGAGATACTATACCTCCTTTCCAACAAACCTTGAAAAAACTAACTCAATCATCTAAACCTAGCCATCAGTTAAAAAAAACTCTATCTATAAGAGATCAAGACTCAGAGAGAGCCCTCTCTCTATTGGAAGGGATATCTTATAGTCTTAAATTTGGTTTGTAGGTTACCTTTGTAGATTGTTTCTTGAGCCCAACAATTTACTCAGTGGTAAAATTTTGGCATCGTTGTCAAGGCAAAAATTGAAAATTTTCCCTGGGAAAGAACAAAAAAGTTTCATATTTGATTATCGATGGCGAACAACAGTCAGACGCAACAAGGATGTACCATTCACTAGGTGACTACAATGTTGAATGAATCCAGAAGCAAAGTTTCACTAGCGAATTCATTGGTTCAATATGAATTCTCAAAATATAAGGTATGCACCCATTAATCGTTCTCATATTCCAGGTTTTCCAAATCAGATGCCTCCCATAGATTGGCAAAAATATTTGCCAAAATTCAGATATCAAGAAGGAGATGATGGTGCTCTTCATCTGATCAAATTTCATATGCATTCACAGAAGCTTAAAGTTGAATGGCATGAATATTGTCTTATGAATCTGTTTATGGTGACCTTAGAAGGAAAGGTGAGATCCTAGTATCATTAGTTGCCAACTTCTAGTATTTATTCTCTTAAATATTTCCATGTAGTTTTCTATGAGCATTATAAATAATCCTACTCATCTTTAACATTGGTTGAAAACTGTTGTGAGTATTTTGAGAACTTCATTGAACATCTGAAAAACATGTATGGTGATGAGGATTTTATGGAAGATGAAATATTGGAATCCATTTATTAAAATACTTTTCAACATCAAGAACAAAAACATAAATTTATCCCCTGACTGAAAATCAAACCAATCAGCATCTTGATGTAGATAGCCCTATTCCTTCTCTTGAACTTGATGATCATTTTAAGTAAGATTTCTAGCAGGATAAAGTACTTCAAAGTTATCTTTCTTCTCCTGAGAATGATGTGATTTTTTATATTTCAAGCGGTTTAGGCAGGGATGAATAAAGTCAAATATTTTTTCTGTTAGATCGTTCATTCCTTGAATATTTACTTGAAGAAGAATCTTGTGAAAATCAGGGTTTTGAAAATACATACATGGAATCTTTAAGTATTGAATTAACTTATGATGATAATCATCTATTTTTGCAAGGAAGTGATGAGAAAGAATTTATTTTCCTTGATTCTTTGGGAAATCAAAATGATATTTTTCCTCTTAAAGAACATGAAAAATCATTTTTAGATACATCTGAACTACATGAGGAATCGAATAAGCAAGCAATAATCGTTCCATTTGAAGCTTATCATAAGCATTCCAAACCTTTACTTGTGGATAACATGAATGAATATTTTATTAAACAAACTGATGTTTCTTCTTCTGAAAAATGGTTTTAATTCTCATGATGGAAATAAAGAAGATACAAAACAAAGTCATTCAAGGTTCAAATGCTTTTAAAGTCCATCCAAATGAAAGGCTTAATGAAATGGAAATATTAGTCATTATATACAAATACAACTTTATTCTTGTTGTTGATAGAGGAGAGTTAATAATTCATGGTATTGGAGATCCTTTTGCAAGTATGTTGCAATCATCAGAGAAAGAGAATTTTGTGACATTTTCTGGAAACAATTAGTGGAAATTTTTCAAAAGGGATGAATCTTGGAGATGGATTTAATTTCAATGGTGAGATGTTGCTATTTAAGTTTTTCTTTTCACTTGAGGAATTTGAATGTCTTCTCCAGTAAATAATTCAACTACTTTATTGGTTGCATTGTCACTTTAGTATTACTTTATTCAAAAATGTTTTTAGAAAGATAGAGTAGGAATTAGTGTGCAAATAAGCTTGCAGGTCAAGCATTTTTTAGTTGGGGTTTTTCGCAGTGTGTGTGTTCAGATTGAACTAGTAATATGCATCATTGAGTTTTTAGTTTGAATTTTTCCTTCAGTTGCAAGAAAGTTTCTTGGAAATATCATTTTACAAGTTGCAACATTGATATTGGGAGTATCCCAATGGAGATTCAAATGAATCTTTATGGTTCATTTTTCCATATTTTAGCATTTAATTTTTTCTTGTTTTAGTCATCATATTTGGGTGCAGATTCTGAGGATATAGAGAAGAATATTTGAAAACCAAAAGAGGTTTTTTTCATTAACAAAACCAATAATAAAAATGTCCTTTATTTTTTACACAGGAGTTATTATTTGAAATATATGAAATTATCTTTGAGGCCTATTTTCCATAATTTTCCAAGCCAGATTTGTTGACAGAGTTCTAGAATATTTGAAATTCGACTTGATGATACTCCAAATCAGCAAGGTGGATTCAAAAGTGATATGGATATTGAAGTTTGGATATGCTCCTATCATATCCCATGATTTTCTCTTCAGTTCGCACATTTTTAGTTGGTCAAAAATCAAACCCTAGATAGTAGGATATGGGCATATTTTTGGCAAATATTATTTCATAAGAGATTGTAACAAATCTCTATTTTTGACAAAGAGAGATTTCTAACTCCTTAGGATTGATTATGATATTTATATATATATATATATGAGCACTCTGAAGGTGCAAAGAAGGGGTGATTTGGCATAAGTATAGACATTTTAATCTTCATTGTAATTTTCTAAATCTAATACAAATGCAAATGTAGAATTCCTAAACTCTTATGAAAAGAATTCTAATGGTGGTGATATGAATATTGTTCTCTTATATTTGTATGTATTTCTTGTAGTTACTTTCATATTCACCTTTATTTTTTTTAAATTGGATAAATAAGGGTCTATAATTCATCGAATGATGATCTAAACTTAAGAGATTTAAACCTTGTTTATCTTCTTAACTAAGGTCAGAATTCATCTTTCATGGTGCTATAATTTTGTTATGTTTTTATGTTCCTCTTTCACCCTACATAATCGAACTCAAAATTGAAAGTTCATCACCTTGTTTATCCTTTTTTCATCTGATATTTCTACCTACTAGTCATTGTCTTCTTTTGTTTTCAGAGGTTGACTCCATAGCCCTAGAGATACTATACCTCCTTTCCAACAAACCTTGAAAAAACTACCTCAATCATATAAACCTAGACATCAGTTCAAAAGAAGTATATGTATCATAGATCAAGTCTCAGAGAGAGCCTTCTCTAGATTGGAAGGGATAGCTTTCAGTCTTAAATTTTGTTTGTAGGTTAACTTTGTGGATTGTTTCTTCAGCCCAACAATTTACTCAGTGATAAGAGATGGCTTCCACCACTATTCCCTTCATTCAAAATGCGTTAGGCGCTCCCTTTTCATATGGGATGCCTAGTTTTGAATCTAACTCAGTTCTTAGATACTCTATTCCATAGACCATGGGTTTGGGGACAAGGAGCTCTAATTATCCCTTTCAAGGATCTGTCGTGGGCCCCACTACTACATTCAATGTTATTCCTTGTGGTGGGGGTCACATACTTCCTCCATCCCCTTCACTCGGTGGCACGTTTCAGTAGCCAATTGGGCCTAATACCAACTATAGTTTGTTTAGTAGAGGGTGCCAGAGATCTTCATCCTACACGATTCTGGTGGGCTCAATGTCGTTTTCTTTGTCTGGTGTGTCTGGAAATAATGCTTCTACTTCATGTTTTCTTTCAAATGGGGGAAACCCTATCTTTATTGAACAAAATCATGCACAAGGTTTCATTCCTTCACAGGGAACGATGACATGATTTTACTCCTTGAAAAGTCTTAGGAATCCTTGGAAGGAATCGTTTCCCTCGTAAGGGATGTCGATTAGGGGAAACCCCTCCCACACTCTGTGGAACCCTCAATAAGTTTTAGTACATATTCCAGGAGGGTCGGCTAGGGGCATCCCAAACCAAGGTCTATGGAACATTGTACATGGAGAAATCCCTACTCCAACCACGTCATCTAACTTCAGGAATCAACCAACGATACAACATCATATGAAAATCCATTTCACTGGACATGGATATCATGGAATCTACCAAAAACCTGTCTAGTAGTCTAACTTTTCCTGTCAACCTAGTGCCAATTAAAATATAGGACCCTCTTTTCATGTAAATACTCCACAACCGATACTACCCTTTCTAGAAACTCTGCATCTTCCAGACCCATCGAGATTGTTAAATGACCCAATTTTTCGTGATCTGCATTGGCCACCCATGCCAACTAAGTTTCCTTCTTACATCACTAAATTTGAGGGAAATCCTGGTGAATATCCAGGTGATCACGTGATGAATTTTCACTTTTGGTGCTCATCCAACTCATTGAAGGATGATTCTGTTTAGTTACACTTTTTTTAACACACTCTTATAGTGGGTGCAAAGAAATGGTATATCAAGCTCGAAAAATCAAAGTATTCTTACTTTAATGACCTGGCTATGGTTTTCTTGAACCATTTATAGTTTCCAGTGAGATACGATGTCGATAATGAGTTGTTGGCCAACTTTGACCAGAAGAAAGTTTACCATATCTCGGATCACATCCAATAATGGAAGCGATGAAAGAGTTTGATTAAATTTAATGTCCCTCTTGCATTCTTTCTCAAGTGGTTCTTAAATTGTTTGGTTCCTTATGTGTTCAAAGATGTTGCAATGTCCGGGTTGTTTTCTGAAGAAGAGGCTATTATGAGAGTCGAGCATATAGAACTGATTTACTCTCATTATGGAATGATTTATGAGGTCTTACCTGATGCACCATGTTAAGATCTAGAAAAATCTAAACAAAATGTTGGGCCCCATGCTGATGGAATAGTGGGCTAAGCAAAAAGCAATTTCATGGATCTGTTGTTTAATCAATTACAATAGTTATCAATTCAACATACCCTGGCCAGCCAAAATCCTAGCTTGGTTTCCCCCATAACCAAGACATTGAATGTACATGTTTGCAATTGAAAACTCCCAAGTCTAACCACCAGAGCGAGGGAAAGAAGAAATAGAAAAACAAGAAGGGTAAGGGGGGTGAACAGGCTACTAATAATGCTGGTGAGGGAAAAACTGAATAGATTAAGGTAAATTTTCTGTGTAATATTTTCACGAACAACCACTTGAATCACCTATGCCATAAACTTGCAAAAATCCCATAATCTATTGGCACAGTAACAACCTATTGTGTTGACAAATCCTTTTCCACAAGGGAAAAATATGGCTCAATATTTTTCATCCACGAGTGCGACTAGCGGAAGTTAGTGTTAATGTTTAATCCATTATTATAGATGTTTGCATTTCATTAGATAACAATAGCATAATCCAAGATCACTAAGAAATACACAATCACAAGAGACACAATATTTATCCTGGGAAACCCTTTAGGGGAAGAAAACCCAGCAAAACTTCCTTGATATAGATAGCCAATACAATGCCAAGAGATCTCTACGTTAAAAAAGAAAGTCCTCTCCAAGATATGCACTACTCTCTCTCTCCTTTGCCAGTAACAGATCAGAACTGTCTCTCAAACTGAGCAAGTGAGTTATGTCCAAGTGAGGCACTAGCCTCCTTTATTTATACAAGTCTGGCACGTTTGAAGTGTCTCTTCACTAGCAGGGATGACTTCTCCAAATGGGTGGGTAAACCCACCTTTATTATATTTCTAGGTCTCTTTATTAACTATTGGGGATGACTTCTTATTCTGCTTATTACAATTGTCTTTTGACCGATCTGCAAAAGGGGATTTGGTCTTATTACAATAACCAACATGATCAATCCACAATGGGGATTGATCCTATGAATAATATATCAATAATAATAAGAATACTCTTTGAAGTTACAATATTTCAACACTCCCCCTTAAAAAGAAGGGTATTCTTCAGCAGCATCATGTGAGAGAGAGAGAGGAAAGCATCATCAACAACATCAAGTGGGAGGACAACATCATCAATATCATCTTGGATGGCGTATCTATAAATCATCGAAAGCTTTCTTCATCGGCAGAATCATCATTCTCAAAGGAATTCCATCATCATCTGCATCAATATGTATTAGTATAAAAACTGATACATCATCATCATCACAATACAAGGTTGGCTCATCATAATACAAGACTGGCTTTACGTCACAACTGTCAAGTTGGAAGCTCAGTACTTGTCTCATCTCATCATCTTGATTTATGTCACAACACTCAATATGGAAGTAAGATACTCGTTGGAAGAAGGATACTAGACTGGCTTTACGTCACAACTATCTAGCCGAAAGCTCAGTGCTAGTCTCATCATATCATCTTGCTTTATGTCTGATAACTCAGTCAGAAGCAAGGAATATCTCATATTTCTTTACGTCTGACACTGGGTCAGAAGCAAGGAACATCTCATCTTGCTTTACGTCTGACAACTGGGTCAGAAGCAAGGAACATCTCATCCCTCTTTATGTCTGACAACTAGGTCAGAAGCAAGAAACATCTCATCTTTCTTTACATTTGATAACTGCGTCAGAAGCAAGGAACATCTTGCTTTATGTATGAAAACTAGGTCTGAAGAAAAGAACACATCACATCTTTCTTTACGTCTGACAGCTAGGTTAGAAGCAAGGAACATCTTTCTTTACGTCTCACAACTAGGTCAGAAGCAAGGAACACATCACATCTTGCTTTACATATGATAACTAGGTTAGAAGAAAGGAACATCACATCTACTCCCCCTTTTGAGGAAGGTCCTTTTAGACTATGCCAAGCTTATCTCGGAAGTACTCAAACTTTACACGAGATAGAGGCTTGGTCAACACGTTAGCAACCTATTCATCCATGCTAATGTACTGGAGCTTCAAGGCTCCTCTCTGTACCATGTAATGGATGTAATGGTAGCTGATATCTATGTGCTTCAAACTATCGTGGAATACAGGATTCTCTATCATCTTTATGCATCTCTGGTTGTCACATAGAATCATAGTTTCTCTCATCTCCAAGTCAAATAGGTTGGTCAGCAACTTTCGAAGCCATATATCTTCGCAGCTAGAAGAACATGCAACAATGTATTATGCTTCCACTGTGGTTAGAGAAATACTAGATTGCTTCCTACTTTGCCACAAGATCATAGCTGATCCCAAATTGAAACAACATCCTGAAGTGATTTTCCTATCTAAAACACTTCCTGCCCAATCTGCATCAGTATGTCCAGTCAATGTGAAATTATGATCTCCATCATAGCTAAGACCATAATCTATTGTACCTTTGAGGTACCTCATCACATGTTTTGCAGCCACTAAGTGAACACGCCTGGGTTCTACCAGAAACTGGCTCAATGTGTTCACAGAAAAACAAATGTCTGGTCTGGTGTTCATAAAGTACATTAGCGATCCAATAATATGTCTATACAGTGTGGCATCAATCAATTCTGATGATGTGTCGACCAACAGCTTCAACTTTGCTTCCATGGGTGTATTCATGGGCTTGCATTCCATCATGTCGAATCTCTTTAAGATTTCGACCATGTACTTCCCTTGGTTAAGGAAGATCCTCTTAGGACTCTGCCATACCTCAAGACCTAATAAGTAATGCATTAGGCTGAGGTATTTCATATCAAATTCTGAGGCAAGTCTCTTTTTACATTTAACGATGATATTTTCTTCTCTAGTTAAGAATAAGTCATCCACATATAGCAGTAAGATTACTAGCTCATTATTCATCATTTTGAAGTAGAGATTTGAGTCTGCTTTACTCTTGGTAAAGCCTAAGCTCGTCAAGAAATTGTTTATATGGCCATACCAAGCTCTAGGAGCTTGCTTCAATCTGTATAAGGATTTCTTCAATCTATGGACATGAGACTTCTTGTCTTCAACCTCAAATCCTTGAGGTTGCTCTATATACACTTCCTCTTCGATGACGCCATTTAGGAAAGGTGTCTTCACATCCATCTGGTGCATCTTTCACTTCATCTTAGCTGCAAGAGCTATGATGGTCATGATCGAAGTGTATCTGGCCACAGGAATGAATGTCTCTTCATAGTCAATGCCTTCCTTCTAGGAAAAGCCACGAGTGACAAATCTTGATTTATACTTCTCAATACTTCCATCAGCAGCATGTTTTATTTTGAAGAACCATTTGGAGGATACCACATCTTTATTCTTCGGTCTGGGAACTACTTCCCATACTTCATTCTTCATTATGGATTGCTATTCCTCTGTCATGGCATCTGGCCATTCTTTTCTTTGAATGGATTCTTCAAAACAGGTAGGCTCCTCTTCTAGGAGGTCACACATCAAATCCATATAACTAGAGAATGTCTTTGGTCTTTTCACCTGTTTCATGGTTCCTTGGGGATCACCGTACTTCTCTCCATATTGAATAAGCTCTCTATCCCATGCTGACTTTCTTTTATGGAGGATTGTCATATGAGGAGGTTCTTGCACTTCTACTATATCATGGTCTTCTAGAAGTTCCTCATCAGGGGAAGTTACGACTTCCCTCTCTGGTTCTGCAGCTCTGGGAACCTCCCTCATTGTAGTATTGGGGATTACGGGTTCCTCTTCATATACCTCTTCAAGCTGGCATATTTTAGATTTCTTGAGCATTGCATCTTCATCAAAGGTCACATCCCTGCTAATACTAATGTGATGTTGACCTAGTATTTAGATTCTAAAGGCCTTGGAGACCTCACAGTATCCCACAAATATTCCCTTCTTTCCTAAAGGGTCCATCTTGTTTCTCTTTTCTTTAGGTATATGAATAAACACTGGAGAGCCAAATATTTTGAGATGGCTTACCTCTGGCTTCTTTCTAGTGAACATCTCTCCTAGTGTCTTGAGCCCAAGTTCACTATGGGATAATCGGTTCTACACATAAACAACTGCCATCACTGCTTCTTCCCGTAAACACATAGGAAGATCTTGATCATGGATCATAGTCTTCACAACTTCCAGTATGGTTCTATTCTTCCATTCAGCTACACCTTTTTGTTGGGGATTATAGGGAGTAGTGAGTTCCCTCTTGATTCCAACATCTTTGTAGAAGTTCCCTCTTGATTCCAACATCTTTGCAGAAGTTCACAAACTCTTTTGAGGTATATTCTCCTCCATTATATGACCTGAGTGTCTTGATCTTTCTTTCAGAAAGGTTCTCTATAAAGGCTTTGAATTCCTTGATTTATTGAATCTTCATCTTTAGTATTCAAGAACTATATCCAAGTTTTACGAGAGTAATCATCAATGAATGATACATAATATACATACCCGCTAATGGAGGATCATGGCATTGGGCCACACACATCTGAATGGATGAGTTCTAGGACTCCTTCTATCTTGTTGTCCTGCTTCGGAAAAGGGTTCTTGATATTCTTCCCTTGTGAACATCCATTTCATATGCCTTTATGGTCACTTTTGAGTTCTGGTAAACCTGTGACCGCTTTGCATATGTATGGTAGTGCCTTGTAGTTGATGTGGGATAATATTCTATGCTAATGTTCACATGAGTTTTCAATGGCATGGGTCATAGCAGCCTCTAAGTGACCCTTTAATTTATACAATCCATTTTCTTGATTGCCAATGATGATTGCTTCATTTAATATTTCTCCCTTAGCCCACATAAGAAATTCTCCATATATAAAGGCAACTCTGAAGCCTTTCTTCTATAAAAATGAAATGGAGATTAGGTTGTTCTTCAAGCTTGGTACATATAGTACATCCTTCATTTTTAGTGAATTCTCTGAATTCAATTTATGGTTTGATTCTCCCACTCCCTTGATGGGGTACTAATAATCATCACCAAGTGTCACTCTCTGAGAAAACTTCTTCTCTGAGATACAAGAGAGAATATTTCTCTGTCCCATCATGTTCTTGGATGCACCACTATCAATGAGCCAAGTGTCCTCTCCAGGTGTTACAGATCCTGAGAGGGCTGAGATCAACGCATGGTCTTTGATCTCTTCTCTCATCATCTTTGTGGGTGGCTCTTCATCTTTGGCTACATGGGCATGAAGCCTCTTTTGTTTTCTATTGTATTCTTCTCATCTGGCTGGAAAAAACTTCGCAATGTGTCCCATCTTGTCACAATGATAGCATTGTACAGATGAGTAGTCTCTTTCCTTTCGTTGTCCTTTCTTCTGAAATCTCCTTGGATGAGAT
>JZKD02S2002597.1:48427-59643 GCA_000966675.3 Picea glauca | reverse complement strand
CAGCAGAGGTACCCTCTCACCGTTATCCCAAGGCTCATAAATGAGGACATCAACAACAAGTTGACAAGGGAGGTATCGCAGCAAGAGATAAAGGAGGACCTGGATCAGATGAACCCAGACAAGGCCCCTGGGCCGGATGGGTTCACTGCCAGATTCTATCAGAAATACTGGAATATAATAAAAAAGGATCTAACCAAAATGATTAAAAAATCGCAGTAGAGCAGCAAGCTAGGGGGAAGCACCAATTCATCCTTCCTGGCTCTCATCTCGAAGGAGAAAGGAGCACTCTCGTTCAACTGCTTCAGGCCAATATCCCTTTGCAACACAAGCTATAAAATTCTCGCCAAAGTTATAGCTAACTGACTCAAGGCACTCCTCCCTCTCATCGTTCCTGAAAACCAAGGCGGCTTTATCAAAGGAAGGCATGTTGCCGATGACATCATCCTTGTTCAAGAGGCTATTCACTCAAGTGTCCGAAGGAAAGACAAAGGTATGGTTATTAAACTGGACCTCGCTAATGCCTTTGATAGAGTCAAACATGAATTTTTATTTGAAGTCATGAGAAAGTTTGGTTTTGATTTGACATTTGTTAACTGGATAAAAGCTTGTATCGGATCACCATGGATAGCCCCGTTGGTGAATGGGAAAGTAACAAAATTTTTCAAAGCCTCCAGGGGTTTAAGACAAGGGTGCCCCCTTTCGCCCCTGCTCTATGCAATCCAAGCTTCAGTCCTAAGCTACCAGCTGGGCAACTCCCAAGTTCACAAAAATCTCCAGGGAATAAGAATAGTGCAAGGGGTGAAAGATATAAACCATGCACAATTTGCGGACGATACTCTGTTGTTGGGAGGAGCAAGTCCAATAATAGAATTTTTTTTTAAGGAAGAGCTGGACGCTTACGCAACAGTCTTTGGAAGTGAAATAAGCCAGGCCAAGAGTCACATCTATGGATGGAATATCACGCCAAATGAGATCCTGGGAATCACAAGAATTCTAGGGATGGAAGGGAATACTAATTGGGAGGCCTTTAAATACCTGGGAATCCCCATTTTTAAAACTGCCCCTAAAGCCTCTCACTGGAACCATCTGGTAGAAAAACTAAAATATAAGTTTTCCTCTTGGGGGGCGAGCTGGTTAAATTTAGCAGGGAAGGCAGTTATGATAAAATCTGTGGTGTCCATCATCCCCATCTACCAGAGCTCACTGTTGTTAGCCCCTGCCACCATAATTCAAAAAATTGAATCATTTCAAAGACGCTTCTTGTGGGAAGGAGGAAGGCAGGCAAGGAGAAAACTGCACTTGATCAGCTGGGAAAAAACTTCAAAGCCCTTCCTGGAAGGGGGACTCAATTTAAAAAAAACCAGAGTTCAAAATCTGGCTTTGGGGGCAAAGCTGCTTTGGAAGATGGTCACTAACAAACCTTCTTGGAGCAAACTTGCACTATGGAGGAAATATTTTAGGGGGCCCAGGGACCGAAGCTTAGAGTTTCCTTGCAAAGAAACGAAAGGCTCCCCCATCTTCGCACTCTACAAAAAGGCTCTTTCTCACTTCAGCCCTCACCTCACATGGGTGCCAAGAAATGGTAAGAAAATCAAAATCTGGAAAGACTCAATTATGGGAGACCCGCCCTTAGAGCTGCGACATGACCTCCTTTGCCTCAAAGACTGGATGGATAGTCAAAACATTGTTACGCTCTCCGACATCTCAATCTGGGGGGAAGATAAGCTTCAAACTTGGCAAGGGTGGGGAGTGTCAAACAGACCTACTTCTCTAGATCGAGACGGGCGCACCCTCCAAAGATGTCTTCAAGGGAAGGCCCCTTTAAAAAAGAAAGGTAAAGATGAAAGAGGATGGGGAAGGAATGCAAAGGCCTACACCACTGCAGAAGGCTACCAACTCTTCAACAACGTCCCCACTGCTATGCCTAATCTGGCAATCTGGAAAGCAATCTGGCAGCCCAACTCACTCCCAAAAATCGACCTCTTCATTTGAACCCTGGCGCACAAGCGCATCCAAACAGGGGAGAACCTCAGAAGATGTGGCTGGGAAGGTCCCTACAGGTGTCCCTTATGCCTTCTTGCAGAAGAAACCACAGATCATCTTCTCTTAAATTGTGTGTTCTCAAAAGAAGTCTGGATGATGGCAACAGGTCCCCAAATTGCCCTCAATCTTCCCCCTGATGTAAGTAGCCTTCTTCTCCTCTGGGACTCTTTCTATCCCTTCACTGTCAAAGGGAAAAACCAAGTCTTCTTGCTGTGGAAAGTGCTTCCAAAGTTTATCCTATGGAACCTTTGGCTAGAAAGGAATAATAGAATCTTCAGAGATAGCCAAAGAAGTGCAGCCATAGTTGTCACCAAAATTCAAGCTCTCTTTGGTGAATCAACTCCTTATCTCTGCACTACAAACAAGAATCATAAGTTGGACGAAGAAGAGGAGCGTTGGCTAAGACAGTTCAAGATACAAGGTCACGAGGCCAGGAAAACAAGTAATCCAATCAAAGAAGACTGGGAGATCAGGAAAAGCAAGCAGGATTTTGCCAATTGGAAAAGCAGAATACACACACCTATCCTCTTCTTTGACGGGCCTCGAAAGGAAACCCAGGCCAAGCCGGGGGAGGGGGGATAATTGAAAATCTCACTGAGGATACAACAATACACTTCTCTTTGGGCTTAGGAGTGGAGTCCAACAACAGAGCTGAGGCTTTGGCTCTCTGGCAAGGATTGCTCCAAGCAGGAAAACACAAAATCTAGGACTTGACAATAATCAGTGACTCCAGAGTAATAATACAGGCCATAATTAACCACTCTAAAACTCAAAGCGTAATGCTAAATAACCTTCTCGACAAGATATGCCTCCTTCTAAGGAATTTTAAATCTTATAAGCTTTTTCATGTGTTAAGGGATTTGAATGAGGAGGCGGACGAGGAAGCCAATAGAGGCACGTTGCTGGAGCCGGGGGTACTGAAAGTGAACGAAGTGATAGCTAGCGTGGATCTCCCTTGAATTTTGAACCATGCTCTCTATCATACTCAATTGCAAGCTATGTCAGCAGATAGGAAATTAGGGGAATCTTTAAGACTAGAACGCATCAGAGAATTCGGTTGGACGAGAGAGCCATTTCAATACCATGAGACGGAGCGATTCAGATATGGGGGAGACAAGAGATCCGTGCGCCCATCCCCCACAAATCCTGTATATCAAAGGGCAATGATGAGCAGGCGTGAAGAAGGAATTAAAAGAGGGCAAAATTCCCTTCTCAATCCAGTTTCAAGGCGAATTCATAAGTCTAGTCGGGACAGAGAGGGCGTGAAGAATCCATTAGAAGAGGACAAGAAGAAAGAAGAAAGAGGCACGATCAGGAATGGATTCATCTTCGACCGGCAAACCAAGCACGGAAGAGAGGCTAAAGGAAATGGATAAAGCTTTGGAAAATCTCAAGCAACTGCTCCAGTATCAGCTGGACTTCCTTGAGAACTTGGACTCAGAAGCTGGTAGAAGAATGGAGAAGCTTGAGGAGGATATTACCACTACAAAGCTTGGGTTCACGGAGGAGCTAGATAAGCTGCATAAGAAACTAAGGAATCCACAACATGAATTCGAAGAAAGAATCAATCAGCTGGAAGCAAAGATGGCTCAGCTGAACAATGACTGGAAACTAGACCCTATGAACTAACTCAGCTCACTAGCAGTCTGTCAACAAGATTAGTTCAGCAAAATGGCATTTTGTATAGAATCCATTGTTGTAAATAACTCTGTAACTGTTGAAGGTTTATAGAAGCTTAGATCAGATTCAAATTCTATAGCTATAGAATTAGAAGGGACTTTCAGAAAGGAAGGCCCGAAGAGATTCGAGGCCTATTTTGTAACTGAATCTGTGGCCAGTCCACCCTTTTAATATAATCCATAACCGCTTTCATAAAAAAAAAAGACAAAGTGTTACCCTTCCAACTATTTTTAAGGTTCTAATGATTAATCACTTTCTCCCAAACTGATTTTGTAAAGGAACAATATATAAACAGATGTGAAATATTTTATGTTTCTTGTTTACAAAGATGGCAGCAACCGAGGCCTTCCCAACCTCTCGATTGTAGAGAGTCCCAAGTAAGGATCTTTCCTTCTGGTGCCAGCCAAATGAACAACTTGATCTTTAGTTGGATTTTCCAGCTCCAGATTAACTGTCTCCAAAACCCCACTTTCTTCATATTTTTTGTTGAATTTATGCCCCAATAGATGTTCTTGACTGAAGGATATCTTGAGTTATCACCTCCTATCCACATCAAGATGTATTCACTGTCCTGTAAAATAGATCCATAGTCGATAACATCCCACCTATATAGATCCCATTATGTTGCAATATCTTTAGAGAAACCCAAATCATTATTTCTCAACCAGTAAGAGGATAAGTGTTGACTGTCGAAATGCCCCTTGTCCTGAGCGAGAGTTATAATATTCCTATGATTTAGAGCTGACAAAAAAAATATGAGAGAGGAAAGAGTGGCTATCCATCCTAAGAATCCTATCTTTTCCAAGAGCAATAATCTGGCCCAACCCTGGATTCCAACTTAACCAATGAGTGATTAAGTGCATAGATCTGAATAAGCCACTCCAAATTTTTGATGACGCCTTATGTTGGAATGATTGAGATCTGAACCAATTTTTGATTGTCGAGTGGGGAAGATATTTATCCATAATTACTCTATGCCAAATGCCCCCACTCATTAATACTCTCCAAAGCGTGTTCGCAACCAATGCTTTACTAAATTCGAAAATATTACGAATTCCCCAGCCACCAAATTTCGTTGGAATAGAAATATGTTCCCAATTACAAAGATGCAGTTGATTTATTTCACTGTTTCTTCTCCAAAGAAAATTGAACATCATTTTCCTCATAGTATTTAAAACAGAACAAGGAACAACAACCAATGACATCCAGTAGACGGGCTGACATTCTAACACTGAATTTAATAAGATAAAATGTCCTCCCAAGGACAACAATCTATAACACCAGTTGTCTATATTTTTCTCCAATTTCTTTAATAACCAACTCCAGTCAATAGCTCGATGCGGCCCAGTCTTGAGAAAATAACCAAGGTATTTGAACCTAGATTCGAGATCCGAGAAATTATAAGGAAACATGGATTTGTATGGCAATAATTCTTGTTATGTCATACCTTCCTTAAGCATAGTAGACTTAGACCCATTAACCTATAAACCTAAATCCAAGCAGAAGGATTTTAACACCTTATCAATCTCCCACCACTCTTGCATAGTTGCATTTGACATAATAATCACATCCTCAATAAATAAAATATGGAGAATATTGATGGTTTTGGAAAATTTAATACCCATCAACTTTCCTTCCCTTTGACTGTCTTTTAATAACAGACTTAATCCTTCCATAACCAGTATAAAGATTAAAGGGGATAAAGGGAAGCCTTGCCTTAATACCCTACCACTTTTAAAGAAATATGTTGTCTCATTGTTAATCAACAGAGAGAAAGATGTGGAAACCGCACAACTCATAATCCATTTAGTCATGTTTAGGCCCATACTGATTTGAAGAAGAATCATTCTCAATAGGTCCTAGTTAATGCAATCGTAGGCCTTCTCTAAGTCCAATTTTAAGACTAAAGATTTTATTTTCTTCTTTTTTATACTGCAGAGACATTCATGAACTTTTCCTATGGCATCCTGAATCTGTCTGCCTTGCAGAAAACCTAGATGCTCCTCCGAGAGTGATCTGGACAGAATCAGTTTGATCCGATTAGCTATAATATTTGATATGATTTTATAGAAAAGATTACAAAGCGAGATCGGTCTGTAATCTCCAAACTTTTGAGGCTTGATTACTTTGGGAATCAATGCAATAAAGGTCAAGTTTAAGCCTCCCTTTATGTTGCCTTTTATTCTAGCTTCTTCAACCATATCTACAAGGTCCCAGCCAACTAGATCAAAAAAATGGATAAAGAACTCAACAGTCCAGCCATTAGGCCCCGAACTCTTGTCGATTTTGAAATTTGTTAACACATCTCTTAATTCCCCCAAATTTATCAGCGAAAATAAGGCATCGATGTCAGAATCTGTAACCAATTTATTAAACATGGCTACCACTCTGACTTGGTCATTTGTAGAAGGGGCATATTGTTCTTTGTAAATTTATTTGAAATGTTTGGTAGCCTTCGCTTTAATGTTTTCCTGACCAGTAGGAAAATGCCCTGCTTCATCCAATATCTCCCAGAAAAACTTTGGTTTCTCTTGAAATTCGCAAATTTATGGAAAAATTTCGTGTTTTGGTCTCGACTATGAATCTAGATAGCATGAATTTGCCGATGCCAGAGTTCCTCGCTTTCATTGAGTAACCTGTTTCTTTCTTGTTCCGTATATTTTAATAATGAATCCTCCACTGATAAAAAAGTACCATCCAAAAAGTTTTGTAACCGGGAAGTAATCTCATTCTCCACGAATCTAAGATGAGAATTTTCCTTAAGCTTACGGTCCTTTTGCCAAAGTTTTGTGCTAGCCTTTAGATATTTAAGTTTCCAAACAAGTATTTTATTTTTACCAACTTCGCCGAGGTATTTTGGATCTATCCAAAGATTTTGTACCAACTCTAAGAAGCCCTGATCCAGAATCCATTGGGGATTAAGTTTGAAAGGATAAGCCTTAAAAAGGGGTGGGAATTACAATTGAAGAAGGACCAGAGCATGGTATGATGTGAATGGATATTCCACCCATGACCTGTATATGCCAACAGTATCAAGAAAATATTCTAATATGCAATTTCTATCCAACATTTTTTCAATATAATCTGCCCTAGAACGGTCGTTTCACCAAGTGCGAACCACCTTCCCCGAAACTGTGTCAATGAGTTTGTTGTTAAGAAAGAAAGATTTGAAAAAACCATTCAATGCCCCAACGAAGTGGATCCTCCCGATATTTCTCCTGTGGATAGATTCAAGTTGAGATCCCCCGCTAAAATTGAATTTTTTTGTGCCAGCAAGCCTGAGTTTTCCAACCGGTAGTAGAATTTTTTCCGCTCCACAAAAGGACCATAGACATTTAGTAATGAAAAATGCCTTTTTCTAGCTAAGCAGATTCCTGTCAATAAAGTCCCACCACAGGTAAGAAAAGGAACTAGTTCATAAAATTTTGGATCCCATGAAACCAAAAAACCTCCAGAAGTTCCAACTTAATTAACTACAGAACTTAACCAAGTCGACCGAAGATTATGTAAAAAATTCATAGCTTTTTTGAATTGGACTAGTGTTTCCTGAAAGAGTATAATATTAGGGTTTGTTTTATCAAGAACACTTCGGACAGAGGCCATTTTTAGGGTGCCTCCAGTCCCCCTTAGGTTGAGTGAAAGCATAATCATTATTTAGCCCGTGCCAGGGCCTTCAATGCTCTAAGTGCCCCACCTTCAGTGGATGTGCAAGGGTTTGAATCTAGAGACTCGATAGTGGACTTCTTTCGAGCGCTCCTAGTCTTAACTGAAGAGTATTATAAGCCCATGCCCCTAGACCAGGTGAAATCCTTCCCAACCCCTTCATCTTTAGAACGCAAGCAACTAGCCTCCCCTTTGCCCGCAACAGGGTTTATGAAATATTTACCAAGGCAAACAGGGAGTTGAACAGTATAATCTTGATCACGGATAAAAGGTAATAGGGATTCAGATACAACAATAAGATAGGTCTCCTCCTCGCTCGGATCCCAGTAGCCAGGAGGAGAGGAGGAAAAACTAAACTGTGGTTGACTTGGCTCCAGAGAAAAGCTTGAAAGAGTAGGACCGATAGGATTTGAGGAAAGACTCTAATGAGGCAACATTAGACTAGACTAAGGTTGGCTATCACTAACAAAAACTGTATCAGTGCTTGGAGAAACATCCAGAATATGAGGAATATGTTCCCGACACATAGAACTCGGGCCAATCAGGACAAAACCCCCTTTGTCGACTAAGTGTGACTCACCAACTTTAGTAGTAAAATTATTTAACCAAACAAAATAATTTAGTGTGTATCGTTCCCATAATTAAAGAGAATAAAAGAGGACCAGACAATGTGTTTTTAACTTACCCGATAAAGTTGTCAATGACTTTGAGTAGCTGGGGTCATCCTAAGTCATATGTACTGGTCCATTGCCATAGAAACCAATTTTTGTCGATAAATCAGGAGTGCCATAAGGAAAGTCAGAGCCATCTGGTTCATCAACCTCATCACTCATACCTTTGCAATCCTGCCTCAGGTGGCTTGTGTTATGACACAAGCTACAACGAAACAAAATACCTAAGTAGTCTAGGTGCTGTATGAAGCGCCCACCCCTCCATTAAATCTCTAATGATTCCGGTAGTCCATGGAGAATGTCCATTTTGACCAAAATTCTGCCCACTTTCCTAGTAGTTGCAGAGAGAGTAGCTCTGTCTAACATAATAAACTTGCCTAGAGAATCTCCAATGGACTTTAGTGGCCCTTCATTCTAGAGGTATAAGGGGAGCCCAGGTAAAAGTATCCAGAAATGTCCTAGGGAGAAAAAATTGGTTACTGGATCGAAAGCCACCCGCCATTTCTTTAACATGAGGCTGCTACCTCCGTTGACCCATCTATTCTCTAGTAGGATTTCTGCATCTTCGGGTGATCTACAAATGAACCCCAACCAACTCTTTGTAAGATAAATTATCTTAGGGGTAATATCCTAATATGGGCACCCAAATCTGTTCCACCCAAACCGAAAATTTCTCTTTACACAGATTTATGTAGGCAAATATCCCCACCAGGCCGCATAATGCCAACCTGCAAGTATCCTCCAAGCCAATATCTAACCCTAAAACCATTCTCTTAACCACTTTGTTTGAACTCCACTACCTGCGATTCTTAGGAGGTGTGATTGTTTTATAAACCTTCCCACATGAACCAGAGATATCAACACCTCGATACTCAGGTTGTGGGCTGCACCCCAAGCATGAATTAGGCACCTCCGGAAAGGTATCTGACAGACCAGGTAGAAAGACATAGAAAGAAGGTGTAACACTAGAACCTTCGCTCAGGCGACGAGCAGTAAAACAGATGGCTCAGAGATGGAAAGAGTACCAAGTGAGTGCACCCCCAAGGTATTGACAGTTTTGATAAGACCTGCCTCCCTCCATAAACCCTCATCCGCTTCGTCCATTAACTCACTAACATCAACACTTATGTTAGCAAGTTGATTAAAGGCCATAAGCGAGCCACCTAGGATCCATTAAAACTAAATCTCAAGGATCAAGGATCCCAAAAATTCCCAGAGACCAAGGTAGTAAGGTTAATAAGAAAGGATCAAATAAGTTAATGTCACCTGACCACCTATAATCCATCAACTAGCTCCATAAGTAGTATTAATGAAATCACCTCAAACTGGGGAGGGTGTTACAGTTACCGAGAAGGGTAATAAAAATAAAATAAAGGAGAAAGGAAGATAATTAATGATTCTACCCACCTAAACTCCCACTAAACTAGAGCTAAACACTACTCTGCAACTGCTAAAAAAAATAGGAAGAGGAAACTATAAAAACATAAATCTGTAGCCATGTAAGAAACTAAACTAGTGGAGTGAACAACAGAAAAAAGTGAAACACTTAGCTAAAAACACCGTCTCCGTTATTAAACCTCACTAGTGACAAGAGAATGATCAAGATGTCATACAATAGAAATCCCGCCAAAAACTATGTTCAAAATCCCTTATTAACATGCATGTCATGTATTTAAATATATAAATGAACTAGAATATAATGAGCATAGGAAATGAACATTAACCTTGTAATTGTAAAGTATATTATATGTGATACATTTAACCTTGTAGTTGTAAGATATATTATATGTGATACACTTATTTTTAAGAGATTTAATTAAATGATGAGTAAATATGCATCGTAGGAGATGTATTTGAGATATCATAAATACTCTTGAAAATGACAGTGAAACTTATTAGGTATTCTTATCATTATTTGGTAGTTATTATTACAATGAATTATATGTTTTTTAATGGTTTGAATTGGATATGATTAATATGTTTTTAATAAACTTCCAAACATCTTATGATATGATATATTTATTTTTGAACCTAAATTTTAATGTATTACATTAAAATGTTTATATCTATATATATAATGTTATAATTGATTATACATTATGTAAATATATATAATAAATTTTTTCAATAAAACTAATTTAAATGAGTTCAAAATTGAATTATGACATTTTTAGATTGTATAATTTTTTTTCAAAAAGTATTTTTGAATTCTACTACATGTATATACACACATATTCTTAATAACAAATAAATTTTAAAAAAACATGGAACACTACTATATCAAGCCTAATTATCCATGATCTTCTTCATATTGCATTTCATTGGTTACACAGTTCTTATCCACATGTTTTGTAAGCCCAATTATCCATGATCTTCTTCATATTGCATTTCATTGGTTACATAGTTCTTATCCACATGTTTTGTGATACATTTGAGAACACTTGAAGTGAATTTACCAAGTTTGAAAGTCGGGATGCACGCACGATGTGGTCCATTCACACATGCTATCATCACTATTGGAGCGAGTTAACAAGCCACCTCGCTTCATAATTTTTGACGCGGGTGGGAATATGGGTGTGAAGCGCAAGGAACTGATGTTTATGGTGCTTTTGTGGTATGCCATTCTATTGCAGTTGAGTCTATTTCAAGGTTTAGAGTTTCCATTTCTTCTTTTTTGGAACTTCATTTTTGTTGGGGGGTTTGAGTGGACCACCGGCATGTTGGTTGGTATTCACTGTGTCAGACCATGAAAATCAAGTGCATACTTAGAAGACACTAGGCACATGTTGTTAGTAACAAAACTACAATCACAATTGTTTATGACAGAATGCAAACTCAAGAAACCAATAGGGATAGTGAAGTTGCCTTGCTAATGAAGACGCTTCATCATTAAATACAACAAATTGCAACACTTGAAGTTGAATGTGCAACTCCAAAGAAAAAAACTGCTAATATGGTTTACATCAACACCATAGCCTATTCAATGCACCATGGCTTATTCAATGGACACATTATCCATTGGATCGTCTGGGGACAAAGAGGAGGAAACAATACAAGATCATAATACAATATTATCATATAAACATGAAATATTAGATTAATATGACAAGACAAAGAATAGATGTAAAAATAATTTTATCTACTAGGATATTATCTTGT
>JZKD02S2002586.1:0-18144 GCA_000966675.3 Picea glauca | reverse complement strand
AAATGCTAAGTATGCTCCAAATCTGACTGGTGGCCTGCTCTCTCTGATCTGGCTCTTGGGCTCCCCTACATTCTCCTTGGCCTCCTTTAGGGTCTCCTGAAACCATCTAGGTTTCCTCTTCCCTGAAGTGGTCAAAGGAGAAGTAAGGTCACTCTGCCCAAGAGTGACTGCCACAGGACTCGTCTCAACACTCTGAGATCCTGAAGTCTGTGCTCCCTCTAAAGTCTGACTGAAACTGCTCTGACTGTGACCCTGAAGCTGTGCATGGTGACCCTGTCATCCCTAATACTGGTGTACTCGAAATCTGAGGCTGTGCTCCCTCTGAGACTGCAACTGGCAACTCTGCATCATCCTCAACTCCAACTCTTGACTCAAGAGATCTCGCAAAAGCCCTATCCTCCTCAAATCTGACTTCTCTGCTCACCACCACTCTCCTAAGTGGCGGAATGTAGATGCGATAGGCTTTCGACACCTCTAAGTATCCAACCAGAATCTCCTGCTGTACTGTGGGGTCTAGCTTTGTCCTCCTCTCCGAGGGGACATGATAGAAAGTCAAGCACCCAAATATCTTGATGTGCTTGACATTGGGCCTCCTATCAGTGAAGGCCTCTTCAGGAGTCATCTTTCCCAAAATCCTATGGGGGCTTCTGTTCTGCAGATAAACTGCAGTAGCACATGCCTCTGCCCACAAGTACAAAGGCAAACTCTGATCATGTAGCATAGATCTCGCTGCACCGGTAATGGCCCGGTTCTTCCTCTCGGCAACCCCGTTCTGCTGGGGGTTGTAAGGTACGATCATCTGTCTCCTGATGCCATGCTGTGCACATAAGTCTACAAACTGTCTCGAGGAATACTCTCCCCTGTTATCCGACCACAAGACTTTGATCCTCTTTCCCGATTGGTGCTCCACAAGAGCTCTGAACTCTTGGAACCGTGTGAAGACCTCACTCTTGGCCTTCAGGAAATAGATCCAAGTCTTCCTCGAGTAGTCATCAATAAATGTGAGATAGTACTCACAACCACTCAAGGATCTCCGAGTCATGGGCCCACACACGTCCGTGTGTACTAAATCCAGTATCCTAGCTGACCTGGTGTCACTGCTGGGGAACGATGCCACGGAAAACTTGCTAAGCGCACACCCTCTGCAAACATCCTAATGCTCTATGCTGATCTGTGGCACTCCGATCACAACCTTTCTCAGTCCTCCAAGAGCCCCATGATGTAGGTGGGCCATCCTACGATGCCATAACTCACATAACTGTTTGTTGCTGTCGCTACTTGTTGCCAATGCATGAAGTGGCTGAAAAAGCAATCTGAACAGTTTCCCCTCTCTCACTCCAATCACCTGTCTTGAGGCTAGTGAAGACCCCCGAGGATGAATCAGTACCTCGGTGCCTCTGAATGTCACCTCAAGACCTCTATCCTGGAGGGTGGAAACTAAAATCAAATTCTTCTTCATGCCAGGGACATAAAGAACGTCCGTGAACGATATGGGTGGCATGCCATCTCTCTGAAAGGCAACTGTGCCAACCCCTGCAACTCTGACAACTATGTCATCTCCAAGAGAAATCTCAATCCTGACCTCGGTGTCTCTGAGATCAGAAAAGTGCTCTCGAATCCTAGTCATATGGCTCGAAGCCCCGCTATCAATATACCAGATACTAGGTGCCATCTCAACTGAAGTGCAACATATGAGGAAAGCACACTCTCTCTGAAACTGTGTCTGAAAGTCTATCTCCTCTACTGTAGCTGCGATACCACCCTTCTTTTTCTTCCTATTCGGGCACTGTCCAACATAGTGCCCAAATTTCTTACAAACAAAGCACTTCACTTTGCTCATATCTCTCTTCTAACCATTGCCCTGACCACTGCCCTGACCACTGCTGCTCTCTCCTCCTCCACTCCCCTGTGGTGGGGCCCCAAACTTGGGACCTGGCCGACCCCCACGGTCGGCCTTCTTCTTTCCCTTTGACCAAAGAGCAAGATCCTCCTCACCCTGACTAATCTGTTGCTGCTGCTTCTATCGCTGTCCAGAAGCCTCGGCTACTAGCCTAGTCTCCTCCTGGACGAAGTCATCCCACATCCTCTCCCATGTAGGCATGACCTCCCTGGCAACTATGCCACGTACAAATGGACCCCATGGTTTGGTGAAGCTATTCATAGCTTGCCTCACCAAAGAGTTAGGGTCAACAACCTCGCCGACGACTCCAAGCTCGTCTCTGATTTGAGTGAAGCGACCAAGGAATGAAGTTACCGATTCATCCTTGAGCATGAGAATGCTCCTAAGTTGGTCATGAAGAACCATCTTCCGGTTCTCATTGGAGCTCTCATACAACTTGCATAGAGATGCTCACATCTCATATGCACAAGTCTTCCCCGTCAAATGGTGTATGATATGGTCACGAATTGCGTCACAAATAGTTCTCTTCGCCTTGTTGTTCTTTTTCCTGAACTTTGCCACAAAGACGGGAGCAGTGACAGGAATGGGGGGAACAACTGCCTTGACTATATCCCATAGCTCGAGGTCCTCTAAGACGAAGATCATCCTCGCCTTCCAAGGCAACCAATTGCTCGCCCCTGCTAGCCTGTCCTCAACTCGCATTTGAGATGTTGACAATTCTGCCAAACTGCAATCCCCAATTGATGCTCACATTGCCAAGGAAAACACTGTCTCACTCCTGTCAACACAGGTGTGAAAAGAGACAAGTGTAATCTGACCTCACTCCTAACAGAATAGGTGTGAAAAGAGGTCAAGTCAAATCAGCCTCACTCCTACTGTGTAGGTGTGAAAAGAGACTGATGACAAGTGTACAAAACTGCCCAACCGTCCTTTGCAAAAATCTGCCCTCTAACAAACACTGAATGAGTCAATGGCTGTCCTCAAAAATCTGCCAAGAAGATGTATATGACAGCCAACAAAATGCTGTCCCAACTGCTCAAAATTTCAGCCACCAACGCTCTGATACCATGAAGATTTTACAGGTCCTATCAGCTTGCCTAATGGGTCTGTCTTTGATCACAGTAAGGCTCTAAGTTTCAACTGCCAGGTAAAGTATTTTCTGCTGTTTTATAACAGCCAACAGTCCAAATGTTTCTTGCTGATTTGTTACGGTTATACTTGCGATTTTGGGTGCTCTAGCATGTAGTTTTAGTGTCTAGATGTTAGCACATGCATACCAAAATAAATACAACACACTTATAGATCTTTACAGCTGAAAATAAAGAGATCTAAGAGACTAATCAATGCATTTGTGTACACAGGTATTTCTGGTCAACATGACCCTAGATAAACCTCCCCCCCCCGGGGGAAAACCAATTTGGAATATGTATATATATATGAGGAAAGCAGAAGAAGGAATACAACAAGTACAATAAATGATGGAATGTGATACAATAACAACGTGATCTGAGTTGATATACTAGCCCAAAACCTCCAAGAGCGCCCCAGAATGGTGCGCCCAACATACAAGCTGCCGAATCCACTGAATCTGCTCCAACTGCAAACTGTGAGCTCAAATCGGGAAACCCCTCCACAGTAATGAAGCTCTGTTGAATGGCTTTCCTCTGCAACTGATCTCATTGCAATCTGATGGCTAGAAGTCCCTCAACAACTGATGCGCCCCAATCTGGCAATGCTCCCTCCTCAGAAGTAGAACCTCTCCAGTAAATAAGCTATGGTAGATGATGCAAGCCTCTCTCCATGAAATCTAGCGCCCAAGCTCAAGCATCCTCACAAAACTGACCTCATCCTCATCCTCCAAGAGCTCCTCTCTCAATGAACAAATGACCAAATGAAGAATGCGCCCTCCTTCACCCTTTGTGCCCCTCTTTGACATCCAAAAGGAAACCTAGAGTATGAAATGTGGAGATCATCTCATCTCCCATCTAATCGATGGTTGAGATCTCCCCATAAATATCTAAATCACAAACCCACTTTGGGTTAAGTTTCCGAAGTCAACTTTATGTCTTTAATTCACACCTTTGTGAATTAATAGTCACTTTTAGGCCAAAATGACTAAATTTCACTTTAGACAAAGTCAAAGTGAAATTAGACAAAAGTACAAGGTACAAAGTGTAATGTCCTTCCCTCATGTGCTAAGGAGGTCATAAGCACATGGGGAACACCTTCCAAGGTACAAAACTCAACAAATGTACCATCCATAATGCCCCTATCATCTGAGAAGTGAGGGAAGAGGATGGGATATACCACAACTAAGCTAGCACAATCATACATCTGATGGAGATAATGAGAAGAACTGTCTGAGTCTAGAGAAGATGGGCAAGATAGCACATGCAAGCAACAACATGACACCTTGTGAAGATACCTTTGAAGTTGTCACTCCTTAGGGGGTACCAGGGAGGATAGACAACACAAAACCCTATCAAGCGGTATTGAACCAACAACATGACCCAAACACATCTATCCTCAAAATTAGAACCATGAGCCACCACAAAGTTCTACAAATAGAAAGATAAGGTAGTTGCCACAACTATGCTCCCTTGACAATGCTCTCTAGGCCAAAAGGGGCCGTTCTAGCAATAGTTCATCTGATTTGAAAGCTCAAAGCCAATCGAATTGACCTCATGCAGGAAAATAACATCCAATCAAAACACCACAAATAGTTTTTCGATTGGGGATCGCCATCCCTTGCACATTCCAAGACAATAGGGAAAACTTCTTTCCAAAGGAAGATGAAGCCCTAGACTATTGTACTAGTTATCCATTGCAAACCCATCCAAGGCGAGGTTATGTTGATCAAGTGAGTGAACCATTGCATCCCTGTAGGATTTCACTTGCAACATCTTGCACAGGTAATGGAAAAATTGCATTGGTTGGCTCAACATGGACAAAATTTAATGAGCAATCCCACTCATAGGGATAATGATGCCAATTCAAGTGGATGCAGTGGTTAGACTTTGACATTAGAGGATGTAGATGAGTTTTCTTTGGTAGGCTTAGCAACATTGTCTTGAGCAAGGGAGAGATATACATTTGCCTCATCTTGGACAAGCAAGCATTCCTAGCATCCACCACACAATCCGTCAAAGCATAAGGAGAAAAAGTATTTTGAAAATGCAACCCAAACATACCTTTGACCTCTGTTGGATGCTTTGCAAGAGATTCATCCGATGAACACAAACTAAGAATCCTATTAGCTGCCACATTTCTTTTCAAAAAGTCAGTAGAATTTGGAACCCTCATCCCCCTTCTTAATCCACTGCAAATGGGAATATCCCTGAGCACCCTTAGCAATGTAGTCATCTTCTTGATGAACCACCATCTCTAACCGCGCAACATCCTCCTGGAGGACCACATTATGGAGATCCTCCTCAAGGAAAATGCGAACCTCCTCAAGTCTAAGCTGAGCATCTGGCAACTCTTTTCTCCTTTTTTCTAAAAATTATTATAAAATCCCTACTACTATAAGGCCTAATGCTGCTTATGCTTAAATTTTTTATCTTGAGGCATTTGATGGAATGCTTGTTTTTTCTCTCAGGAATAAGGAACCTCAAAATTTGGAGGAGGCCTAGGTTGCTACTATTAAGTTAGAGAGACATTTTATTGCAACCTACGGTTTCATTCTGATCCATGATTTCCAACTACCCATTGTTACAGTAGTGCAGGAAGCCCTTGTTACTGAAGACGAACCACAACTTGCACTATGTCAGGTTCCCCGAGATGAGCAACGTGATTGTCCCTCAGGTTTAGATGATCAAGAACCAAAAGCTGCACCACTTGAGTCATATGCAGAGTTCTAGGAAGATGAAGGTGAAGGTTTCAATGCTCAGGAGTGTTCAGTGGTTCATTCTATTAATGATGACGAAAAATTTCAAGAGGAATAACCACAAGTCAACGACGTAAAGTTGGATCAACAGGAGATTTTATCCGTGCACATCTCAGTAGTGGTTCAAGAACAACTTGATCAGGTACCATTACAACAGGAGGAGTCACTTTTGGTTCAACCAGAGGATGACAGCCCTTACATTTTTCCTATGACCTCGCATCCAAAGGTTGTTATTCAAGATCCTATGACTGATCATTGCTTGGATATCAAAGTTCATCATGACCTAGTTGAGCTTAGGATGATGGAGGTATTTCAATAGGTAGATTCCAAGAGTTTTGGGTCTCATGCATTCATGCTTATTATTGTTGAAATACCATGTTGTAAATCCCAACCAACAACCTTTAGTCAACCGACACCCTTCAGTTATGCCTTCATTGGCAAGTACATCAAGGCAACTTTGGGTCATATGAGATTTCATGGTTGGTCCCCTTGGAAGGTTGACTTTGTTGACCTTTCTCGTCAGACTGATCATTTGGCTGCATGGTTATATTGGTCTGTTGAGTATGATGATTTAATCATGGCAGCTTTGATGTAAAAACTTTTGGGTCTAGGGGTAGTTGTCTTTCCTTTCCGCATTGTCATTTCAATCTTTCCTTCTTGCTGATTTTTAGGTTTTAGGACATCAATTTACCTTTCCCTTGCAGTGTCTTTCCTTTCAGTTATTTAATTTTCAGCCTTTGCTTAAGTGTCACTGATTTTTGCCAAATTATATTAGCATGTGGTCGTGTCTTGTGTGTCTTTCCTTTCATAGAATAGTGGCTGCCCACTATTGTGTTTCTTGGGGCAAAGTCTGAGTGTCTTATCTTTCATATGCCAAGCCTTTGTGTCTATCATTAGAGTGAGTCTGGATGGGGGTCCCATTTGTTCATTGTTCCCAAAGCATTGAGCCTTTAGGATGGGTAGTGGAAGAGACATAGGAGAGTCTTGAGTCATCTTATATCTTGTCTCTTCATTCCTTCTCATTGAGTCTTCTGCTTTAAGTTAGTCGCCCCCCTCATCCAATAGTAGGGATATGGTACTTGGTTCTTTCATCTTGATCTTCTTGAGTTATCACTTCGCGCTGAGGGAGGAGAGACATCATTGCTCTTCTTTTCAGCAGGTCATCTTGTATCGACTCCGACATATTATCTACGGATGACCCAAAAGTAGAGCGCCTTGGTAGACATTAGCCTCATTGGCGGTTATCTCGCATTCGACAAGGCTGAGTATCATTGGGCCTTGATTGGATGATCCTTGTCGTTGTTAGACTTCAAAACATCTTTCACAGTGATAGGTTATGCTTGTACCTTAGGACCCATTGTCATTATTGGTGGTGTTGTTTCGCACTTGACAGGTGTTTACATTATTAGGTTATGCTTGTACCTTAGGACCCATTGTCATTATTGGTGGTGTTGTTTCGCACTTGACAGGTGTTTACATTATTGACCTCTGATTAAGTGACTCTCTCCCTTGTGTCGACATCAACACATTTACCGCAGGGAGGAGTGTACATATTTGGTGGTAGCAGGTAGCGGATGTGGTTGAGACCCCTTGTGTTTCAATTTAGTGGGAGGTGTATATTGATTTGACTCCATGGCCCGTTGGATAGGCTTTGGTATTACAGGTCAGCTTACAAGATTTTCTTGGTCAACTTACATATCCTTCTCTTCTTCCACACAGTTACAAGGGTATTCTTGGTACATATTTCTTAGAGTTCTCACAGAGCATCAGTTTCAGTTTTACAGACATAGAGATTCATATGGTTCTCTAAATTCCACAGGGGGATCCCGTCCCCTTGAGTCACCATTGTTAACCCCTAGATTTTCACTCTTGAAAATCTTGAGGGTTAAGAGCCAACATGCATTATTTTGGTTGGCATTCAAAGATTTTCCCAAAGTTTTAGCACTTGTGTGAGTCAGAGGTTCGTTCCCATCAGAGATAGGTACATGATCGATATATGGTTGTTTCTGCTTCAGAGTTAGAGTTGGCTTGGTTTCCCATGCATTTGAGAGAGGTCTCTATATATAGCAGGTGACCCTACTTTTTAGCAGATAGTGATTGGAGACTCATTTGACAATATTGAGCATACATGGTTGGTCCTTGCATGATTCTGGGCTCGATGGTACTTTTTCGGGCGACATGCAAGAACTTTCTATTTTTAGCAGGTTGAGCTCCAGGCCTCAGATTGAGATTCCGAGTGTGCAATATTGATCCTTGAGACATTCGAGTCTTTTGGACCTTTGCCGGGTGACATGCATGGTATTTCTATTTTTAGCAGGTGGAGCACTAGGGCTCCCATGTCGATTCTGATCGCATATTTGGAATCCTCATGGAAAATTGAATCCGATGAGTATGATATTATTGACATGCGAGCACATTCTATTTTTAGAAGTGTATTTTTAGACATGTGGTACATGGCGGTGTTCTCCTAGTCATCCTGGATGTTTTTGTCAGTTTCCTAAATTTTAGGAGCCAGAAATTATTTTTAGCAGTTTCTATAAATAGCAGGGGTGGTTGGCTCCAGAAGTGATATGTGGCAGGGTGAAATTACGACAAATGGAAGTCTTAGTGTGGCATGTCACATGTGGCATCTATATGGCATTAATTAAAGGGGGCACATTTTCCAAAGCAATTTTGGTACTGTTTTTCGTGTCTTTTTGCAGAAAATCAATCAACAAATCAGCAGCCCGGTACCTAGGGACTCCCCCCTGAGGTTGGCATGCACCAGCCCAAACGGAGAGGGGTCTTGCCTATGCCAATTTGGGCATTTCTCCTTGAATTAACATCTTCATCATCATTGTTTTTTCTGTTACATCAGCTCAATTGGAGGGTGAAAAAGTGTGCTAACACTAGGTCACCATGTTCTTGTCGTGTTGATTTTGGCACATGTGAATTGTTGTGGTGGCCAGGTTGGCCACTGGTTTTGCTAAGAGCACATATGAATTGTATTTGTAGTGTTATTGGTCATTGGTGCTATGAAGAGCACAAATGAGCTATGTTGGTGGCCATGTTAGCCACTGTTGTTGTTGAGAAAAAATGTGTTGTGTTGGTATCCTTCTAAGGACAAAGTTAGCTTGTGCATCTTTATTGTATTAGACTATTATATAAATTCACAATAAGGAAGGAAATTTTTAGTGAGAAGTGTAGTTCTACTTGAATTCGAGAAATATAAATGAGGCCTGCCTATTATGGGGTCAACCATAAAAAGATATAATTATTTCTATATAAGGCAGTCTACCATTGAAGAGTAGGCTGATCTTAGCATAGACTATTTGATTAAGTATAAAGATGGGGTCAAGTAAGTCTCATTTACATCACGACTCAACTTATCTCCCTTTCTTGTGTACTCCTCACCCCTACTATAATGACTTCATATTTAGGTTTCTATTCTGCAATTTTACCTGGATTTTGCTATTTGTCACATCGCAATACTGTGTTGCTTAAAGGAAGCAACTACCTTCTTAGCCAGATAATATTTGGGTTGATCCACTGAAAAAAGTGGAGTTGTCTCTCTATTGAATTGTCAATGCAAGGTACTCTCTGTCTTTCTACTTTTACTTTTGAATTAGAATATTTCTTCTTCTATGCATTTAATGTTCTCCTCTGCATGAGTAGAAGAATGTTTTCTTTATGCCATCATCATGGGCTCTAGTTTGGCCTTAGGACTGGCTATAGTTTACTATATTGGCTCTGCCTTTATTATGAAGTGTGCTATCCTACGAATCTCTAACTATGTATGGTCTTAAATGACCAATGCATGAAAGAAGCCTTCCAACAAATTTCTGTCTTAAATGACCATATGTGTTTCTCATGATGCATAGTTTTAAATGACCAATATTGTAGGATTTTATAAAAGTCATATGCACATAAACATAATTACACAATATGATGGAGAGAATAATAAATGCCATATATTATTTGATAATGTTGTAGCGATACANTGGTAGGCTTAGCAACATTGTCTTGAGCAAGGGAGAGATATACATTTGCCTCATCTTGGACAAGCAAGCATTCCTAGCATCCACCACACAATCCGTCAAAGCATAAGGAGAAAAAGTATTTTGAAAATGCAACCCAAACATACCTTTGACCTCTGTTGGATGCTTTGCAAGAGATTCATCCGATGAACACAAACTAAGAATCCTATTAGCTGCCACATTTCTTTTCAAAAAGTCAGTAGAATTTGGAACCCTCATCCCCCTTCTTAATCCACTGCAAATGGGAATATCCCTGAGCACCCTTAGCAATGTAGTCATCTTCTTGATGAACCACCATCTCTAACCGCGCAACATCCTCCTGGAGGACCACATTATGGAGATCCTCCTCAAGGAAAATGCGAACCTCCTCAAGTCTAAGCTGAGCATCTGGCAACTCTTTTCTCCTTTTTTCTAAAAATTATTATAAAATCCCTACTACTATAAGGCCTAATGCTGCTTATGCTTAAATTTTTTATCTTGAGGCATTTGATGGAATGCTTGTTTTTTCTCTCAGGAATAAGGAACCTCAAAATTTGGAGGAGGCCTAGGTTGCTACTATTAAGTTAGAGAGACATTTTATTGCAACCTACGGTTTCATTCTGATCCATGATTTCCAACTACCCATTGTTACAGTAGTGCAGGAAGCCCTTGTTACTGAAGACGAACCACAACTTGCACTATGTCAGGTTCCCCGAGATGAGCAACGTGATTGTCCCTCAGGTTTAGATGATCAAGAACCAAAAGCTGCACCACTTGAGTCATATGCAGAGTTCTAGGAAGATGAAGGTGAAGGTTTCAATGCTCAGGAGTGTTCAGTGGTTCATTCTATTAATGATGACGAAAAATTTCAAGAGGAATAACCACAAGTCAACGACGTAAAGTTGGATCAACAGGAGATTTTATCCGTGCACATCTCAGTAGTGGTTCAAGAACAACTTGATCAGGTACCATTACAACAGGAGGAGTCACTTTTGGTTCAACCAGAGGATGACAGCCCTTACATTTTTCCTATGACCTCGCATCCAAAGGTTGTTATTCAAGATCCTATGACTGATCATTGCTTGGATATCAAAGTTCATCATGACCTAGTTGAGCTTAGGATGATGGAGGTATTTCAATAGGTAGATTCCAAGAGTTTTGGGTCTCATGCATTCATGCTTATTATTGTTGAAATACCATGTTGTAAATCCCAACCAACAACCTTTAGTCAACCGACACCCTTCAGTTATGCCTTCATTGGCAAGTACATCAAGGCAACTTTGGGTCATATGAGATTTCATGGTTGGTCCCCTTGGAAGGTTGACTTTGTTGACCTTTCTCGTCAGACTGATCATTTGGCTGCATGGTTATATTGGTCTGTTGAGTATGATGATTTAATCATGGCAGCTTTGATGTAAAAACTTTTGGGTCTAGGGGTAGTTGTCTTTCCTTTCCGCATTGTCATTTCAATCTTTCCTTCTTGCTGATTTTTAGGTTTTAGGACATCAATTTACCTTTCCCTTGCAGTGTCTTTCCTTTCAGTTATTTAATTTTCAGCCTTTGCTTAAGTGTCACTGATTTTTGCCAAATTATATTAGCATGTGGTCGTGTCTTGTGTGTCTTTCCTTTCATAGAATAGTGGCTGCCCACTATTGTGTTTCTTGGGGCAAAGTCTGAGTGTCTTATCTTTCATATGCCAAGCCTTTGTGTCTATCATTAGAGTGAGTCTGGATGGGGGTCCCATTTGTTCATTGTTCCCAAAGCATTGAGCCTTTAGGATGGGTAGTGGAAGAGACATAGGAGAGTCTTGAGTCATCTTATATCTTGTCTCTTCATTCCTTCTCATTGAGTCTTCTGCTTTAAGTTAGTCGCCCCCCTCATCCAATAGTAGGGATATGGTACTTGGTTCTTTCATCTTGATCTTCTTGAGTTATCACTTCGCGCTGAGGGAGGAGAGACATCATTGCTCTTCTTTTCAGCAGGTCATCTTGTATCGACTCCGACATATTATCTACGGATGACCCAAAAGTAGAGCGCCTTGGTAGACATTAGCCTCATTGGCGGTTATCTCGCATTCGACAAGGCTGAGTATCATTGGGCCTTGATTGGATGATCCTTGTCGTTGTTAGACTTCAAAACATCTTTCACAGTGATAGGTTATGCTTGTACCTTAGGACCCATTGTCATTATTGGTGGTGTTGTTTCGCACTTGACAGGTGTTTACATTATTAGGTTATGCTTGTACCTTAGGACCCATTGTCATTATTGGTGGTGTTGTTTCGCACTTGACAGGTGTTTACATTATTGACCTCTGATTAAGTGACTCTCTCCCTTGTGTCGACATCAACACATTTACCGCAGGGAGGAGTGTACATATTTGGTGGTAGCAGGTAGCGGATGTGGTTGAGACCCCTTGTGTTTCAATTTAGTGGGAGGTGTATATTGATTTGACTCCATGGCCCGTTGGATAGGCTTTGGTATTACAGGTCAGCTTACAAGATTTTCTTGGTCAACTTACATATCCTTCTCTTCTTCCACACAGTTACAAGGGTATTCTTGGTACATATTTCTTAGAGTTCTCACAGAGCATCAGTTTCAGTTTTACAGACATAGAGATTCATATGGTTCTCTAAATTCCACAGGGGGATCCCGTCCCCTTGAGTCACCATTGTTAACCCCTAGATTTTCACTCTTGAAAATCTTGAGGGTTAAGAGCCAACATGCATTATTTTGGTTGGCATTCAAAGATTTTCCCAAAGTTTTAGCACTTGTGTGAGTCAGAGGTTCGTTCCCATCAGAGATAGGTACATGATCGATATATGGTTGTTTCTGCTTCAGAGTTAGAGTTGGCTTGGTTTCCCATGCATTTGAGAGAGGTCTCTATATATAGCAGGTGACCCTACTTTTTAGGAGATAGTGATTGGAGACTCATTTGACAATATTGAGCATACATGGTTGGTCCTTGCATGATTCTGGGCTCGATGGTACTTTTTCGAGCGACATGCAAGAACTTTCTATTTTTAGCAGGTTGAGCTCCAGGCCTCAGATTGAGATTCCGAGTGTGCAATATTGATCCTTGAGACATTCTGAGTCTTTTGGACCTTTGCCGGGTGACATGCATGATATTTCTATTTTTAGCAGGTGGAGCACTAGGGCTCCCATGTCGATTCTGATTGCATATTTGGAATCCTCATGGAAAATTGAATCCGATGAGTATGATATTATTGACATGCGAGCACATTCTATTTTTAGAAGTGTCTATTTTTAGACATGTGGTACATGGCAGTGTTCTCCTAGTCATCCTGGATATTTTTGTCAGTTTCCTAAATTTTAGGAGCCAGAAATTATTTTTAGCAGTTTCTATAAATAGCAGGGGTGGTTGGCTCCAGAAGTGATATGTGGCAGGGTGAAATTACGACAAATGGAAGTCTTAGTGTGGCATGTCACATGTGGCATCTATATGGCATTAATTAAAGGGGGCACATTTTCCAAAGCAATTTTGGTACTGTTTTTCGTGTCTTTTTGCAGAAAATCAATCAACAAATCAGCAGCCCGGTACCTAGGGACTCCCCCCTGAGGTTGGCATGCACCAGCCCAAACGGAGAGGGGTCTTGCCTATGCCAATTTGGGCATTTCTCCTTGAATTAACATCTTCATCATCATTGTTTTTTCTGTTACATCAGCTCAATTGGAGGGTGAAAAAGTGTGCTAACACTAGGTCACCATGTTCTTGTCGTGTTGATTTTGGCACATGTGAATTGTTGTGGTGGCCAGGTTGGCCACTGGTTTTGCTAAGAGCACATATGAATTGTATTTGTAGTGTTATTGGTCATTGGTGCTATGAAGAGCACAAATGAGCTATGTTGGTGGCCATGTTAGCCACTGTTGTTGTTGAGAAAAAATGTGTTGTGTTGGTATCCTTCTAAGGACAAAGTTAGCTTGTGCATCTTTATTGTATTAGACTATTATATAAATTCACAATAAGGAAGGAAATTTTTAGTGAGAAGTGTAGTTCTACTTGAATTCGAGAAATATAAATGAGGCCTGCCTATTATGGGGTCAACCATAAAAAGATATAATTATTTCTATATAAGGCAGTCTACCATTGAAGAGTAGGCTGATCTTAGCATAGACTATTTGATTAAGTATAAAGATGGGGTCAAGTAAGTCTCATTTACATCACGACTCAACTTATCTCCCTTTCTTGTGTACTCCTCACCCCTACTATAATGACTTCATATTTAGGTTTCTATTCTGCAATTTTACCTGGATTTTGCTATTTGTCACATCGCAATACTGTGTTGCTTAAAGGAAGCAACTACCTTCTTAGCCAGATAATATTTGGGTTGATCCACTGAAAAAAGTGGAGTTGTCTCTCTATTGAATTGTCAATGCAAGGTACTCTCTGTCTTTCTACTTTTACTTTTGAATTAGAATATTTCTTCTTCTATGCATTTAATGTTCTCCTCTGCATGAGTAGAAGAATGTTTTCTTTATGCCATCATCATGGGCTCTAGTTTGGCCTTAGGACTGGCTATAGTTTACTATATTGGCTCTGCCTTTATTATGAAGTGTGCTATCCTACGAATCTCTAACTATGTATGGTCTTAAATGACCAATGCATGAAAGAAGCCTTCCAACAAATTTCTGTCTTAAATGACCATATGTGTTTCTCATGATGCATAGTTTTAAATGACCAATATTGTAGGATTTTATAAAAGTCATATGCACATAAACATAATTACACAATATGATGGAGAGAATAATAAATGCCATATATTATTTGATAATGTTGTAGCGATACAGTTAATAACAAATAGTAGCCACCTAAAATTCTAAAAGTAAAACATATTTGTAATGGAAGAAAAGAAAGTTACAGTATTTTATAAACTCTTCTTTATGCCTATTCCCCGAAACTTCATTTTAGTGATCTGGTACCAACATTGATTGTGTGAAGATAACAAGTTGTATTAGAGCAACTTTGATGACTCCTTGGTCTATTAATTTGTAGCTATTTGCATCTGCCTGAGCTTGTTCATGATAGAGCCATGATATACCCATCACAAAATTGGTTTTCCTTTTTTTCAGACCATTAATATGGGTCCAAGTCCTTGATTTCTGACACTTGCCAGAATTCATCTATATTATCCAGCTTGAAATGCTTGCATTTTTTCTTCACATGTTGAAGACATTGGTGTTGGATCCAAGTGCAGTTACTAATCAATCTAGCTGGGGCAGTGTTTTGAAACTGAAAGATGTTTGACATCATAAGTCTACAAAACTGGGTACATAATTTGGAAACAGGTGTAAAGTTCTTCTTTAATCTGGCCTGCTTTGAAGTTTGTATTGTTAGCAATTGCAGTGACATAAAGTTGTAGGTGGTAAGCTCTACATTGAAGCAACACAATTTCTTTTTCTTTAAATACCACATTTACTTCTTACTATGCCTTTTGCCTTCGGAGACAGGAAGTTGAGAAAAATGAAAGTGGATGAACTAATGGAGGGTGACTTTATGGATAATATAAGCACTGAAGATGAGGGAAATTTAGTTGAAGGTGTCATCTCTCATAACAATGACGTGCACTCTAAGGTTGGCAGTTTGTCATATCTCAGCAGACAAAGGTTGGCTGCTTATATTATGTAGACTAGTATTGTTATATTCATTGATGACCTTTACTTTTCTTTGTACAGGATGGTAAAGACTACATAGATATCACGCCGGATGGACTTGATGAAGATGATTCCAAAGGTGTGAGGATTTTCTTATTGCATTATTTTCATGGTGGATTTCATAGAAATTTTCAATCCAGTCCTTTGCTTGTGATGTTTGGAGAAACACTTCTCAGGATGTTATTCACTCATACAATTAGTTTCACTGCAGAACTGGAGGAGGATGACAATGAATTTCCAGGCCAAAAAATGAAACATTTATCTGAGTCTCATAAGCACAAAAAACAGTTAGAGAGACTCAAGGAAAAGGTTAGATTCCACACATGCTTAATTCACATCACATATGTACTTAGATCTCAGGAGTAATAGTTCATCAAGTAGAGAAGGTGTTAGAGTGACGGGATTGAGTTATAACAACAAATACTGGCTACAACATGGAAATTTTGACAAATTTTGGAAGATATTTTTGGCAGTGAATGAGTTTAACTAATATCAATTATGACATAATGATTTTGTTATTGAAATTATTGCTATGTAATCATGTAATTTATTTTTGCATGAGTGGATATTTTACTTTGTATTTTTGGGTTCTTGTTATCTTTTTCTCCTAAGTCCTCATCTTCTTTTCAAAGTAAAAACATTGGCACTAGCAAGGACAACCATTATCTTCTTGGGATGTTAGAATGTTTGAAGATTTTATGATGTGTTATTTTCCTTGTACTGGCAGACTTTGATATCTGCGGTTATCATACTTTTTAAAGCTTTGATGTTAAATCTTCTACTCAACTTGTCCACAAATATTCTTTAAAACGTTGTCTTGCATCGGAGATGTAGATTTTTAATGAAAAAAATCAGCAAACTGAAATTTCTGTTAAACACTTAGCAACCTAGAGATAACTGTCTTGCATGAACTTCATAAATGCCTCAAACCCACATTCAGAAATTACCATAAGCAGAAACACACATTGTTAAACAAATATGCAACGGAAATAAACACAGTGGACAACAACCCATAAAACTCAGAAATTTAGGCAAAATCCAGGGAAAACTCCAATGTGGGGAAACCCAACGAGAGAGAGAGAGATATTATTCAGCTTCAGGAAAGTACAGTACAACAACAAAATCATATTTCCAGCCAAGAGAAATCACTTACAGCACCCAAACAGTCCCACCAAAATCTGCCTCGATTTCCGTGCCAACTTTGTACTGCTGTATGACCCTTCCAGAAATGGCAGCTCCTCGAAAACAGATCCAACAGTTTTCTATACGGACTATTCTGTACGGCCCAACATCACAAAACAACCTCGAAATCCGTGCCAAGCCCTGCCTCTAAATCCGTGCCCTTTCCTCTTGCTGTATGGACTGTACGGATCCGTACAGTACGACCTCCAACAACAGAAAAATAACTCAGCCACAAAACATAAAATCTTTCCTTGGGATTTGTGCCCTAGCTCCCTTGGAAAATGTGCCTTCTTTGCTGCTCACTTTCCTCTCTCAAGCTTACTCAAAAAATCTCTCTCAATCTCCTCCCGATGTGACTCAATGTGTCTTGCACACTACCCAATGCATTCTTTTATAAATCTGAAAATGACATTTTCCCTCCAAAGTGTCTTTACTCTTTTCACCTTCCCCAACCCTAAATCAAAAGGCCAAGATTAGATCTTGTCTTTTTCAAGATCAAGGGTCATGATCTGTTTCCTCCAAAATGAATCACTTAAAATATTAAAGTGATTTCACTTTATTACATAAGTGCTTTATGAAATAAAGTCACTTTAAAATTAGAAGGTACACTTTATTAAAAAGTCACTTTAATAAAAGAACCACTTAAAACAACTTTATAAAAAACCCATTACAAAGTTAAGTGCCTGGTAGTGCAAATATAAGGTAACATCTGCATACAAGACAAAACATGCGGAGTACCTCCCAAACTAAAAAGCTAACACTCCCTCTTAGCGAGGGATGTACTCACTGCCACCTCCATCATCTGGTCCCATAACACTGTGCTCTGTAGGAGCTCCCTTTGAACCTGGAGCCATCTTCAACACCTGCACAGAACTCGAACTAGAAGATCTTCTCCTGGCAACATCCTGGAACCATGAGCTCACTTCATCTTGAGCATTGGTTCGATCAACTTGGTTGAGCCTTCTGCCAGTGCTCAAAAGAGACTCACTCTCTTCTCTTGGAATGCAAGATTGAATCCTTGGCGCCACCGCAGTCTCATGAGCCTCTTCACGCTCCTCATCCGACGCTGAATCATACATTGAAGGTTGTCCTCTCAACATATACAACTTGTCCACCCGGTTACCGATCAGCTGCAGCTCCTCCGGGTCCACTCCCTGCCTGTAGATAAAGACATGTTCCCTCTTGAACAATATACAATATCCTACATCCTCCAAGGATGAGACTGAGAGCAAGTTAACCCTCAACCCTGGAACAGAGAGAACTCCATCAAGCTCCAAGACTCCCCCAAACTCGAGTTGGAATCTAACATTCCCAACTCCACGTACAACTCTCGCCATACCACCTTCATTTACCACCTATCGGCCAGGACCAATCTCTGTGAAATCTAGGAATACTCGCCAGATTCCCGTCATGTGGCTAGAGGCTCCACTATCCACAATCCATCTGATATCACCTCCAAATCCTCCGCTGCCGACACTGGAAACTAGGGTCACCAAAGAAAATTCCCTGTC
>JZKD02S2002575.1:31635-59643 GCA_000966675.3 Picea glauca | reverse complement strand
ATGGTCTAGTGGACATGGCTAATTTGTTGCTTCTACTCATGGCTAGTTCCCTGCTCAATTCTGGTGTACACTGGGATTCCATTTCTGGTTTACCATTTCTAGTGAGTGCTCATTATTCAGGAGCATACAAATAACCTGTAGCATTCGGCCATTTCATCCCTGCAACATACAAATAAATAGAGATGCCTACCATTATTGAGTTGAAGCAATTTGTGTGTTATTTAATGAATAGTTGAAGCAATTACAGAGCTATTTTGGTAAAATACATTAACCCTATATGTGTGTGCTTTAAATTTTATGAATAATATGTAATAATATTAGCATACTTGTATTTGTTGTGTCCTTGTGTAAAACGTTTCAGTTGTGAAGCCTCTCGGTCAACTTGTAAAAATATGCCATCTGAATAATTTTATACAGCTACATTCTCTATGTTCTCGTCTCACCCCAATGCTAGTCTCGCCCCAATCCATTCGCAGTTTCCCTTGTAGCAAGAAGTCGACACGAGATCATCCCATCTTGTACTTTGTATTAGTATACATGTAATTGTTGTGTCCTTGTGTAAAAAGTTTTACTTGATAAGCCTCTAAGTCAGGCTTGTAAAAATATGCACTCTGAATAATTTTACACAACTAAGTTCTCTATGTGCTTGTCTCTCCCCGATCCATTCACAATTTTCCCTATAGTAGGAAGTCGACACCAGATCATCCCATCTTGGAATAAAGTTTTGAAAGGGTGGTTCTAAATTTGGTTCTCTTAAAATAAACCTCAAAATCTCCAATTTTGAAATGATATGATTTCACTGCTCAAAATCTCAAATTCTAAAATGCTCTAATTTCACTACTTTGTGGCTAAAAAGTGTAGAGAACAAGGCTAACACTGGACCCTATTTATCACCAGAATGGATTGATTTGGGAAATGAATCCCAACCTCACCCAACTATATTAACTATGCTTTTTTGTACAGGGTTATTTAGTGTGTGACCCCAACTCTTCTCCTCATATTATTTACTAGCCTTGCCTCCCTGTCTCTCGCTGACAAGCCCAGATGGGCTTGGTTGTTTCGCTCCAAATTTGGTTATTCCAGAAGAAATTAGAAAAACCACTTCGTTCACCCTAGATGCATCCATGCCAGGGATTAAATCTACTACTTTCTGAATACCCTCACAGATCTAACAAAACCAATCGTAAATAAGCCACAGATACCCTCACAGATCTAACAAAGCCAACTATAAAAAAGCCACATATACCCTCACAGATCTAACAAATTTAGTCGTAAATACGCCACAGATTTTAGAGGCTTGCACTATTGCTTTTGAGAGTAGAGACCAACATTCAATGCAGACAACAATAGGTTATCTATCAACAACAAACTACTCGCACATAATTTCCTAGGGATTCTCCTTCTCTGTATGTGTGGACCCGAGCATCCCATAGACTTGTCTCATGGCAACTGCATTGTCCATTGTCACTTGTGCATGTTGCCTCTTCTGTTCATGTATCATCCATCTCATTGCAATGAAAGAATTCACTATCATCCAAGAATAAATGGAATGGATGCATTACTTTCGTTCTCCTCCTTATTACATGTAGCTTCTCCCTCCCCACTATCCTGATTACACGTAGCTTCTCCCTCCCTCTCACTACCACGAACTATAGCTTCTCTCTCCCTCTCACTGGCACAAACTAATTGTTTCAATGTCCTCCTTATTCCTCTCACTCCCACGAACTAATAGATTTGTTTATGAGTTTCATTAAAAATATATTCAACCGTGTTGCAGTTGTTTTTCAAGAACTCTGGACGTTTGTCTAAAATAAATGTATCGCCATTCATATTTACATCATGGAAGTTGAAGCACTATAAGCTTTATTTTGCATGGAAGATCTTCGCTTAAATAAATGCATTACCAACAATCTTAAATAAATGCATTGCCAATAGTATTAATAGAGTGAAGAAGATCTTAGCTTAAATAAATGAATTGTCAATAATCTTAATAGATGCATTGCTAAGAATGTTTACATCATGGAAGTTGGTTATCTTATTTTATATTTCAAATGACAAATAATCGCCTCATTGCTCCATCGCTTCCTAAAACACTATAAGTGGCAACTTAGCTTGCCCACATGAGAACAATGGAGTAGCCTAAAGTGCATCCAATCTATAATAATTGTTCTACAAAGAGCATTCTTCCCTTGGACATATTATGGACAAATTTTTATACTTAACAACACTTTAAAGTGAATTCATCACATGGTGCAGCGATCAGAGCACACATGGTCAAGAACGCTTTACAACACCAAATTCTTTGTTTTATTGTGGGTGAAGATAAAGTTATCTTAGTATTTCTACATATAGTAGATATTAGAGTTCAAGGCACAAGGTCAATAACGGTTTACATCATCAAATTCTTGGTTTCATTGTTGGCAAAGGTAAGTTATCTGAGTATTTATTTATACAAGTGGTAGATATTAGAATTGGAATTCAACACATGACTAGCACTAATATGTTTGAAAAATAATATAACATAGATTATATGATTTACTAAATTTTCAAAATGCTTGTCTAAAATGACATAAAAATAGAGAAAAATAAAATAATAATATATTAAATAATACATGTACATATTTTGTTATGATGTTTAAAATAATTAATGCTCATGGATGTTAGGCCCTCATACTCTCCTCATAAAAATATTCAATCATGATTCTCCTCGTAAAAATCTTCCTCATTACTCTCCTCATAAAAAAACTTATATCATGACGTTTAAAATATGCTTACTCTCCTCATGAAAATCTTCTATCATAATGGGAGTCTCATTTATTTGACTACCACTAGGCCTGATATGTTCTATCATAATGGGAGTCTCATTTATTTGACTGCCACTAGCCCTGATATGTTATATCATAATGGGAGTCTCATTTATTTGACTACCACTAGGCCTGATATTAGTTTTATTATTGGTGTCGTGTCACAGTTTATGACAACTCCATCCATCACTTATTGGAAAGCTGCAGAGAGAATTATGTAATATGTGAAAGGAATTCTAGGATTCGGCTCCTCTTTCATTATATGTGATGACTTCAAATTTCAAGGGTACACAAACTTATATTGGGTTGGCAACATTGTATCCCCTCCCTTGCTTAGGGCTCCCCTAGTTGTGTATAATGAAACTTGTATTGGCTAACGACTTTAGCATTGGTGTAGACTTATATAACATATTTTATATGAAGGGAAGGCTTTTGTTTAAATCATTTCAGACATTTTTATGTTATCAATTTTATTAAATACAAAGTTGAGCACATAATTGGTTTTAATTGTAGGCAGCATAAAAACTATGGAAGGGTAATGGTAGACATAAAATGGTCAATAAGGATCATGAAGAAAGCTTGTACAATAGAGATTAGCTTTGATAAACTGCCTTCTTGCAACTGTTACTAGGGAAGGGAACTTCCTTCTTACAATTGCTGCATTTTTTAGGATGTAAGGGGCTAGTGAAGTGAGGCCTGACATTGAAGGTAACATAATGATCTCATAAAGTAAGTGCGTACTGGGTCCAAAGAGTAGTTAGGAGGTAAAACCCCAGAGACGAAGTTGTATTCAAATAGCTCACACGACGGAATTGATAAGGCATTGAATGAGGCTAGCCTTATCCTAGCATAGATGTCTAGCTATTCTGGATTTTTGGGTTTGCCACTCTCCTATTTGTTTCAACACATCAATCTCGATTTCTAGATTTGCTACTCCCTTATTTGTTTGTTTGCTATTGCCTTCTTGCAATTGCTGCATTTTTGAATTTCAACATAAGGCAGGGACTTGTTGCCTTTGCATCTCCCACTTGTTTGAGTTAGATTTGAGAACGACAATCAAAGGACAACGAGAAAGGAGCATCGTTGTTTTGTTAAGTATTTCATTGAAAAAAATATGATGGAAAGGGCATTTGTTTTACAATTATAGAACTCAAGCTTTTAGGCATTAATGACCTTTTTTTGCAATCTTTAGAAAGGGGCAATATTGGTACGAAGAGAGGGTTCGATTGAGAAAGGATATTAGGAAGGTTAAATAAAACAGTTCGTCACAACAAATTTGATAAATAAAACTGAAATCTACACTATGAAGGTTAAATTCCTTTAGATTCCAAAATATTTAGTTACTGATTTTCTACTTACGCATGAAATAGATCAAATGCAGAAAATAGAGAACAATAAAAAACAATCACACCATCAACAAATAAACACAATATATGACATGGGAAACCCAATACATGAGAAAACCTGGCTAGAAGGTGAGGCTACTTTGCTCTCTTTTCTCTGGTATAGAAATGATGCAAGTACAAAGAAAGAGGCACTCTCTATGCAGTTGCCTTTGACTTGTGTCTTGTATGGTTGCTACATAATCTCTCCTTCTTCACTATGCTTATAGAATATCACTCTCAGATGTTTTTCTCAACTATGGAACAAGATACAATGCAAAAGAATACAACCCCTTCTCCTCCTAGTGGCTCGATATTTAACATAGCCCAATAGCCATCTAGGGGTAGGTTTTTTACTTCCTCAACCCTTAATTGTGATAAGGTTTGGACCTTCTAGAATATTCTTGAGATTACATACATGCCTATCCCTATATGCGTGAGTAACAGGGGCTGACGTGGCATCCTCTCGTACCATGGTGGTCAACACGGTAGATCAACTTGCGAGAGGCATAACTTTTGCATACAAGATCTGATTGACGTGATTTTTTCACCGTTGGAAAGGTCTCAATGTGTAGAATAGCATCACGAGGTTTGAATTGTGATGGGAAAGTCTTAGCCCCAAAATTATCATTCGATGCCTCAAAATGGCCCTAGAAGGTTCCAAACCCCAATTTTCCAAATTGGGACCTGCTACTAAAATGGCCTTGCAAGTTGATTCCTTCAATTTTTTCCACTCTAAAAGGATTGAGACAGATGACAAGCAATATAATGATCCAATCTGGATTAGGATCACAAGGAATTTCTTGGAAGACAAAATGTTTTTCCTTATTGTGGTGTCTTATAAGTAAGAAGTTCACCGGGTCTTAGTGAAATGAATCCCACATATAGTAAAACAAGGGTTGTCTTACTAAGTGATTCATTAAAAAAACATATGATGGAAAAGGCCCTTGCCCCGTAGTTGTAGAACTTAATTAATTTCACATTGATGGTGCCTCCCCCATTGATCCGAAAAGATCTTTTAATGACTATGGTTAACTTTTTAAAGCATGTGTTTATTAACCATTTAGGAATTGAATGAAAGAGGAAGAATTAATGATGTAACATAGCAGCCATAATGAAATATATAGATCTGGAAATAAGCACAATAATCAGTAAACCATAACAACAAAGTTGTTAACAAAGTTCGACGATCTTGCCTACGTCTCCAGGCCTTTGTCTTAGTGGGTGGGGCTTTCTTATTTCTGTTAAAAGCTTCCAAAGTACATCATAAAAGTGCCAAAAGGATTACAAACTGATATGGTTGTGTTCTGTTAGATCTCAAGAACCTATCGCAACTGACGGCACTGAAAATGGATGAACGAAGCTTCCAGAAATGGCCTGCAAAGTTGCTCTCCTCAATGGCTTCCCTGCATAAAAATGGCTTTGGCTTTACAATTATTCATCATTTCCTTGTTCTCAAACTCCTTTCAGGCTGCCAAGAACCTCTATTTTATATAAGCTTGAATTTGGCAACAAACTCCCAACTTCCCCCCAAGATCTGGCCTCAAAGAGAGCTCCAAATCCTCCAAAACTGGTGAAAATCCCCCCAAATAGGCTTAAAAATCAATAAAAATCTTTATAATATGGTTACAAATCCACTTCTTGGAAAATAAAGAGCGTAGCCCCCAAAATCCGGGCCCCTGTTCATGTGCGCGCCCTCCATGTGTCCAAGAGCTGGTGTTGATTCGTTGGCTCGCTCTCGGTTCTAGCTCCTGATCATGTGTACCAGGCCATATGGTCGTGCCCTTATGTCTCTACGTGCATAACTGTTATAACCTCAGTCATTTAGCCCATGGTCGGTGGACTAGCCTGGTCGACTGGGCACTAACCCCATTATGCACTCTAATAGTTGGGAGGTCTGAGTCATAGGTCATGTGGTATGGTCATATGGTAGCGTCGGGGGCTGGTAGCCCGGCCCTGCCAAACCTCTCCACCCAGACCGGAGGTCACGGGTTCAACTCCCGTAGAACCCATAAATTTTTTCCCAAACAACCAATGAAGGGGTGCCACGTGGCACCAAAACACTTGCCCAAAATATGCCACGTGTCCAAATGTGATTCGTCCACCTGTCATCAATATCTGCCCAGTTAGTATGTCGTTGTACCTGCCATGTAACTGTACGGCATGTACATTCAGTTGCCACATCAACATTGTATGGATTGTACAGATTGTACAATCAGCAAAATTTTGCTTGTTTGGCAAAACGAGCAGACTGTGATATCTTTTGCATACGATGTTCGTTTGAGCTCGTTCAAGTTGTGTTAGGTTCGTAACGATGAGGCCTACGCACACATCTGTTTTGAAGAAATTCTGAGCACCTTGATTTTTAGGCATTCTAGATCACACCTCCCCACTAAGACCTTTTGGTCCTCCAAAAGGATACTAACCAGTCATCAAGTGCGGGATCGGCCGCCCCACTTGTTCTTTGTCTTTAAACTTTGTCCTGTGCACCTGTCTCATCAAGATCAATTATAAAACAACCATGATAACTGACAACAAATTGTTAGCCACCTGTACTCTGTCACATCTTACTAAAGCCGGTATCATCCATGTTGACAACATTACTAATGATAACATCAGAAATATGCCTGTAAACGAGCTAATATGTTTGTAGTATTTGCACGACATTAGCTTATCTTGAAGCAAAGTGTGATTGATATTCCATTCTACAATCATTTCTTGTTCTTACTTATGATCATTTACTTGATTTGGGACAATTATAGGTGTGTTTCTTGCATGAGTTGTCTTTCTTAATTGCTCCATTGTTTGAAGAGATTGACTTGCTTTTAAATGATGAGCATGTACAACATATTATTTTCCTGCTTTGATTAAGTGATATTGATTATGTGCCCTATAGAAGATTGCTTTGCGATCATACAAACAAGGACTGCCTAAGACCATCCCACATTCATTTAGTGGCACCACATCACATGTTACCTCATCTACAAATTTAGATGAAATTGCAAATTTTGATGTGCATTGCCTTGTTATGTGCAATTTATGATTGTTGCTTATCCATTTAAGTGAGTAAGGTTTATGATGCATCTGAGTGTTTAATCCCAATTGTTTAACCTCTTCCTCTGAAATCAAGTTATATTGAGATCCACTATCTATCAATGTGTCGACCTTAGTATTCCTTATAATGACCCTTATGTGAAACAATTTACTTCTAGAATCATATCCATCACCAATTTTACCTGTCAAACGAACTGCTAAGATTTTAGATTCATCACCTGAATCTGATCCCAAGTATGTGGGTCGTGTTGTTGTTGCAACTTTTTGCCTCCCTTTCCTCTCTTTGAACCACTTTGGCCTCTTCTCGGGATGCAATTTCCAACAATGGTCATCAATGCCCTTCTTTCTTGCAATGCTTGCAAGAGATCTTCTCTTCCTTTCTTGCCACTGAATTTGCCTTCTTTCCATTCCACTTCATTTTGTCCTCTTTCTTTGAAGACGATTCCCTTGATACACCAACTCTTGTTTTCCTTACCTCAATGTATGTTGCTTGAACATAAACCTCATCAAGATTAGTAGGTCCAAACATAAATACAGTGTTACGAATGTGTGGAGGTAAACCTCCTATATACTTCATAAGAGTTTCTTGGGTATGTAAAGGCATGTCTAACATTAATGCCATCTTATGAAATTCATCCGTGCATTCTTGCACTGTTTGTCCTTTTCTTAGTTTAAGACCTTGCCATTCAATTAAATCCTTCTCTTTATAACCCAAAGAATAAAATTGTTTTCTAAGTGCAGAAACAAAAACTTGCCATGATGGAAATACATTACCCACTTGTTGCGTGCCATTTTGCAACTTGCTTTTCCACCAGATGAATGTTGTGCCTGCAAGTCGAAGCAATGCCAATTTGATTTGACTTGCCTCATCCTTGATTTGTTGCACACTGCAATAAACCTCCATCTGTCTGACCCAGTTATCAACCCTCTCTGCATTGAATTCACCATCATACATGGGTGATTCAAATTTCACATCAAGTTTAAGTAAAGGCATATCTTGTTTATGTTTATGGGAATGTTTTCTTGCAGTGGATTTGGAACTTGAAATTGAAGAAGAAGAAGTTGATGGAAAAGAAGGAAGTGAAGGAGAAGTTTGAGCAAGATCCTCTCCTTCTTCATTTTTGACCTTTGAATATTCACTTAGAATCAGTCTCTTCCATTCCAAGTAATCATCATATAGAACCTTCATCATCTCCGACATGGCGAAGAAGATCTTTCTAAACTCTTTCTCGTCCTGAGAAAGTCCCTCTTCCGATGCCATCTTTTCACTTGGAGAAGTTCTCTTTCTCGATCCAATATCATGATTCTCTTCAACAAGCTCTCCTTTACCATGATTCATCTTTTCCCTGGTAATCATGCAAACTCATAAACCAATCGTCAGCCCACTCTGATACCACTTGATCCGAAAAAATCTTTTAATAACTATGGTTAAATTTTTAAAGCATGTGTTTATTAACCATTTAGGAATTTAATGAAAGAGGAAGAATGAATGATGTAACATAGCAGCCATAATGAAATATACAGATCTGGAAATAAGCACAAGAATCATCAAACCATAACAACAAATTTGTTAACGGAGTTCGACAATCTCGCCTACGTCTTCGAACCTTTGTCTTAGTGGGTGAGGATTTATTATTTATGTTCAAAGCTTCAAAAGTAAATCATAAAAGTGCCAAAAGGATTACAAACTGATATGGTTTTGTTCTTCTAGATCTCAACAACCCATCACAATTGACGGCACTGAAAACGGATGAACTAAGCTCCCAGAAATGGCCTACAAAGTTGCTCTCCTAAATGGCTTCCCTGCATAAAAATGGCTTTGGCTTTAAAATTATTTAGCATTTCCCTGTTATCAACCTCATTTCAGGCTGCCAAGAACCTATGGTTTATATAGGCTTGAAGTTGGCAACAAATTCCCAACTTCCCCTTAAGATATGGCCTCAAAAAGAGCTTGAGATCCTCCAAATATGGTCAAAATCCCCCCAAAACAGGCTTAAAAATGAATAAAAATATTTATAATATGATTACAAACCCACTTCTTGGAAAATATAGGGTGCAGCCCCCAAAATCCAGGCCCCTGGTCATGTTAGCGCCCTCCATGTGGCCAAGCTTTGGTGATGATTCGTTGGCCCCTTCCCGGTCCTGGCTCTTGATCATGTGCACCGGGTCGTTTGGTTGTGCCCTTATGCTTCCACGCACATAATTGTTATAGCCCAATTCGTTTAGCCCCTGGTTACATGCCCTGGTCGACGGGCTAGCCCGACCGACTGGGCGTTAACCCCATTATGCGTGCTAATAGTTGGGAGGTATGAGTCATAGGTCATGTGGTATGGTCATATGGTAGCACCAGGGGCTGGGCCAAACTCCATAACATCCATACCAAAGGAACATAGGGTCATATGCTATAGACATATGGCATGGTTTGCGTTGGGGATTGGGGCTAGGCCCCAACCCTTTTTTTCCACCCAACTTACAACAAGGTAAGTTTAAATGTTTTATTTGAACATATGTTGTTAAGTACAACAATGGGCGGGCTGGTAGCCCAACCCTGCCAAACATCTTTGCCCGAACCAGAGGTCATGGGTTCAACTACCGTAGAACCCATAAAAAAATTCCCAAACAACCAATGAAGGGGTGCCACGTGGTAGCCCATGATTGGGCCACGTGGCACCAAAACACTTGCCCAAAATATGTCACATGTCCAAATGTGATTCGTCCACCTGTCATCAATAGCCACCCAGTCAGCATGCCATTGTACCTACCACATCATTGTACGACCTATACAATCAGTTGCCACATTAGCATTGTACTGACTGTACAGTGAGCAAAATTTTGCATGTTTGATAAACAAACAGACTGCAATATCTTTCGCATACGGTGTCTATTTGAGCCCGTTCAAGTTGTGTTGGTTTCGTAACGACGAGGCCTATGCAGATGTCCGTTTTGAAGCGATTATGAGCACTTTGATTTTTAGGCCTTATGTACCCATTTTGGTTACGGGATCCATTATGGATCATCCGTAGTATTTAAAGAGGGGCACCATTGGTATGAAGAGAGGATTTGATTGGGGAAGGAGATTAGGAAGGAGACAAAAGAGTTATCTAAGTGGAGGGACCCCAAGGATACCCATGGAGGACAAAATATGTTCCCTATTGTGGCATCTTACAAGCAAGAAGTTCATTATGCCTTAGTGAATGAATCTTGTATATAGTGAAACAAAAGTCTACCTTCATGTTCAAACTCAAAGAGATTTTAAGAGGCGAGAAGGAAGAAGCATTGAAATAATTTATGGAGTTGATCATAGGAGGTTCATTGAGTTATTGAATTGAGAGACACATTGAACATCAATGCCACTTGGACCATTTCAACTAGATCATCTTGTTTAGGAAAATATATAGTTGGAACTAAGTTCTTCAAGAAAGATGATTGAGAAAGTTCAATAAGAAAAGTGATTAAAGATGAAAAAATTGCAACTCTTCTTCTAATTCTTCTACTTAAATACAAAACTAAAATATAAATAAGTTGCCAATTTAATTACTGATAGTTTTTTTCTTCATGATTTGTTAAAACCCAAAGGATAATTGTATATTTTTTTATAAAAACTAGGAGATATTATATTAATAAAAAATGGGTGGCCCAAGCTTGCAAGGAAGTACAAAAGAAACAACAAGTTTCATATTCAAATCCATTGTCCTTGATAGTTCTACTACTAGCCTATCTTTTCGTATGACTACGTGGTCTTTGCAAAAATTTATTACAATCCAAAATTATTGTGGATAACTACGATGAAAGATGCCTAGAATACATATAATATTGTAATACATTAACTACCTGGATGGTTTGCTTCACTGTGTTCTTCATCTTCCATTTCATCCTCATGTGTTGGTTGATTCAAGTCAAGTCGAGAGTATTCTACTGCTAGAGAAGACCCACTATTGGATGGACAATCCACAAGGGTTGGAGGATACTGCACCCGCTGGAGCTGCAATTGTTCCACTTGACTTCAAATGACATCTAATTTTCCATGCTACTGCAACATGACTTCACGTTGCTGAATGAAAATGTCAAGAATTTGATTAACTCCGGTTGAAAGAGAATGATATTCTAATTGAATTTGTTTCACTTCTTTTTCCAGAGCGTCCACTAAGGAGACCGTGTCCTGAATTCTAGAACGATGACGAGGCATTGCAACAAAGATAAATCCTTGATTCAGCTAGTGTAGATGATGCATCGTTCCTCTTGTATTCGATCAGCTTCCTTGGTTTACCAGAGAGGTAATAGGTCTTGAAAGCCTGTTTGTTTTTTGAATTTGAGATTGTCGACCCGTCTCTTCCCCTGCTCCAATTTCCTTATGTTTGCAAACCCTGTAGTACCCTATCAGAAAAATACCATTGCGACAATCTAAGAGAGAGAGAGAGAGAGAGAGAGAGAGAGAGAGAGTATAAAGTGTCTTTCTCCTACCAAATCATCGACAATCCACGAAGTAGAAGAAATGTGAAGCCACCTACCCTGTGGTGAAAATGATGTAAGACCCTTGGAGTTTCCCAAAAGAAGAAGTTTCAAAATGGCCTTATGCCCCGAGCGCTAACCAATACATGCATGAAATCCTATTACCAACTCGATGCCATAGTGTTCATGTACCACCATATCCATAAATCGAATGTATGAAGTCATGTCTTCCCAAAATAACATTATTGCGCCTAGATGCGAACCGGAATCCCAACTCTTCAACATGATTGCTCGCGGGTATGGAGACTGTTTGGACCCTGCAATTGGTTTTTGAATCCATTGCATCAGTTTGTCCTTCCATATGAACTGAAAAGTACCATGTCTGATATATCCCACCTTGCATGAGCAGGGATTGCACGTGGTTGATATAAGAAGTGAAGCCATGCATTTCGATGTATAATTAGAGAGTAAGCCAATCTTTAATGACATCAAGGGGAACCTGTGTATTAGACACCCACACTACATGCATTACTTGGATTATGGGCTTCAATAATTACGAGATTTGATGTTGGGATAATATCCCATTGATAGATATAACCCCTTTTTCTAATGTTGTTGCTATGTTAGCTTGGGAATCAACCCAATGGTTATTCTCCCTTTTAACATGATAAAATGAAACTTGGGGGATACTTGCTATTTCAAGTTTGATTTTGTTGATAACATTACCAAGGAGAGCATTAGGAGGAGAGCCTTTAATCAAGCTTCGATGGTGATCTTTGAGTCCCCTACAATGATTAGTTGTTGTAAACGTAATTCCTTAGTTAATTGCACTCCCTTGAGTAGGGCATACTCTTCTGCTTGATTATTAGTCGCTTGTCCCAAACTCCACACATAATTTATTTATTTATTATCCCTTGGGTTAAGGATGACCCCTCCCACACCTCCCACCCTGGGGTTTCCTTTGGAGGCTCCATCAAAACAAAGAATATGCTTTTGTTGTGATTTGATCCAATCAGAAAAAGCAGATGGGGAAATATGAAGTTGCCAGGATGGTCTGACCTGTGAATGGGAAGAAGAGCGAAACCGCAAATGAAACTTATCAAACTATCCCTATTCCATTCCATCTATCCTCTGAGGGGAGGTTAGCTTCAAACTTCGAGAGTTGAGAAACTTCGTCAGCTAGGATTTTGTTGCAGTTATGACCCTAGAGATAGATATTTTTTCTTCCTTGAAGACACTTCTATTTCTGGCCAGCTAGATTTGGCAACAAGTGTATTTGGGAAGGGACATCCATAATATTCTATATATATACTTATTTCAGAAGGATCCCTAATATTATTTCTCCCAAGATCCAAAAACAACTTGGCTGGATCTTGGCCAGTGGACTTTGCATAACAATTATTGAAGAAGGGCCTTCCAAATGTCTAAGACAATCGGGCACTCTGGGAACATATGTTGGATTGAATCATTATTTCATTTACAAAAGACACACCCATATTGCCCCTCAATTCCTCAACGATTGAGATTTACAATAGTAAGGATTTTCTCATGAGCAAGTGTCCAACATAAAACAAATTATCTTGGGAGGGGCGTCTTGATTCCAATTATATTGTGCCACAAGGAGTTTTTGGGAGGAAGGTCTATTTGCATCAAAAGAGATTTGTACCCTTTATGAACCTAGTAACCTTGAGTTACCCATCCTCTTAATTCTGGATCATCCTGATGATTGGGGGTTATGCCATGCATAAGAGAGAGCATATAATCATCCTAGGTCTTAAGTGCCTTTGGGATGCTTCCCAAATCCCATCCTTTCCAGATTCCCACATTGTTCGAGAGAGATATGTCACTTAGATCATGTTTATTTTGATATTGAGGCCACTCCATGAGCGAGGTTAGAGCTCTTTCATGAATCAAAGGAGATTTATGAAAAATTCTATCTTCCCGGAATTTGATGCATTTACCATTCCTTGTAATCCATGATAGTTGGATTTGAAGAAGAGGAAGCGACGCTTGAAGCAACTTCCAAGTGGGAGACCTTGGCGAGGGGCCAATAGGGAGATCAACACCTCTGAGATGATCCCCCTGGAAATATTTATTCACCGGGGCCCTCTTCCATTTGATAAAATATCCCAAAATCATTCTCCACAACATTTTTGTTCCCAAAGCTAAATTTGTTAGTATAGGGTCCTTTACTCCTAATCCTCCATGCATTTTAGGGACCCTTACTATCCTCCAATTTATCAAATGGAACCTTTTTGTGTTGGTTTTCCCCCCTTCCTAGAGGAATTTTCAGATTTGGCAAGCAATTTCTCTTTTGACACTAATGGGAGCTAGCAATGAAGAGTATTGAAATACTGCAAGAGCCGAGAGGGTTGCCTTTGCTAGCACTAGTCTTCCTGCAGGATTTAACCATTGAGCCCTCTAGCTTGAGAATTTATCTTTGATCTTGGAAATTATAAAGTCCCAATCGGTTGTAGAAAGAGGATTGAGACAGATGGGAATTCCTAGATACATGAAGGATATCCAATTTGAAACCAAGGGAAATTGAAGAATCCTTGAAATGATGGCAAGAGAGTGGGCATTAATGTTCCAAGCATATATATGACATTTGTGAGAATTTGCAGTCCCACCTGAAACATAAAGAAATTGGTCTAGCACCGTCTTGAACCTTCTTGCTATTATTGAGGAATCCCCTCCAAGGAAAAGGGTATCATTTGCAAACTGAGAGTAGTTTATACGCTTAACCCCTGCAACAATTTTGATTTCTGGAATACTCCCAGTTCATCGCTCGTGCTCTAACCGTCTGCCTAGAGTTTCAGCCATTAGAATAAATAGAAGGGGCGACAGAGGGAAACCTTGTCTTAACCCTGTAGAAGATTGAAAAAATCCCTGAGGATTTGCCATTTATCAGGGGAGCTATCCAAGGACTACTTATGCATGCTTCAATTCATCTGATGAATGAGGGGTGAAAACAATATTTTGCTAGAACTTCCAAGACAAAGCTATGTCGTACTTGAGAAAATGTGTTTTCCATGTCGATCTTAATCACCATACCCCTATCTCCTCTAATTTTACTGGAATGAATCTCCTCCTAGACTAGGACAATATTATCCCAGATTTGTCTTTGCACTACAAAGCCTCCTTGAGATGGGGAAATTAGCCTAGGCAATAGCTTTTGAAACATGGATGCAATAATCTTGGATATAATCTTGTACGAGACATTGCACAAGAAAATGGGTCTAAATCTAGAAAAAGTTATCGCATTGCGCTCTTTGGGAATTAAGGCAAGGAATGTTGAGTTTGTAGCACCTCCCATTATACATGATTTCTAGACATATTGAATCATCCTTATCAGATCATATTTAATGTTGTGCCAACATTTTTGTAGAAGTGGGTCATGAAACCATCTAGGCTCGGGGCCTTATCTAATTCAAATTACAATGTTGTTGTCAAAATCTCATTCTCGGTCACCCTCTTGATTAATTCTTCATTAACCCTTTCTTATACTAATTGGGGTATGTAATAAAGTGCATGATCTTTTAAATTTGTGTCAACTAGTCCTTTTTCCATATATAAATATGCAAAATGAGTGGAGGTTGTGATCTTAATTTCTTCAAAAGAAGAGAGGATAGATTGATCCTCGAGATGAATTTTCTCCATCGTGGTCAATCCTCTCCTCACTTTACGTTGCTTATGAAAAAAGGACGAGTTACAGTCTCCTACATGGAGCCATAAACAACGAGATTTGAGTCTCCAAATTTCTTCTTCTTTCCTTAATGCCTCTTGAAGTTTCTTTTTCCATTGTTCTTCTTCCTTTAGAAGTGATGTTGTGACAGGAGAGTTCTCCAATTTTGACGCAACCTCTCCCAGATGGTCCTCGAGGAGAAGAATTTCCTCCCGTGGGGCCGTGAAAGAGGATTTGACCTAAAATTTAATGCCCTTTTTCAACTTGATGAGTTTCTGCTCCCAAATATGAACCAGAGAGATGACAATCCATGGGCTCCAAGAAGAGGCAACCAGTGACTTGAATGAAGGGTGGTCCAACCACAGGGGGTTGAATCAAAAAGGAATAGGACCCAAGTCCCTCTCATTGATGAATGTTAGGGTGATAGGTTTATGATCTGAGCTCGCCCAAGGGAGGATCTGAGACACTAGAGAAGAGGGATCTGTGAGGAAGGCACTGTTGATCGGAAAGTGGTCCAATATTGCAACTATATTACCAAGACCTGATCTTCGATTGGACCAAGTGAACAAACCTTTGGAGGGTTTTACATCATACAAATCCAGGGAAGAAATTAAATCCTCTAATTTCTCACGATTGGGATCACGGACAAAGGAACCCCCCCCCCCTTTTCCCAATGATGAATCATGGAATTAAAATCTCCAGCAAAGATTAGATTGTCCGAGGACTCTGTCTATGACAAGTCTATCAAAGATCTCCAACACTCTAGTTTTTCATGATATTGATTTGGAATATAGAAATTTTTTATTGTGAAAAGATTATCTGAGGAGACGTGAACTAGCTTGACCAATAGCCAATGGAGAGATTCTTTGCTTGCTGCCAATTGAAATTGATGAGGTTGTCGGCGCATGCATATGCCTCCAGAGGATCTACGTGAACTGACTGCTAAACCCGTACTGTTTTTCTAGATGTATTTACTTTCCTGAAGGACTGTCAAATCCTTCATTTTTGTCTCCTAGAGTAGGAGGATTTATGGTTTTTTTTATTTGATTAAATGGATTGCTTATTCTATCTTGTTTTTACTTCCCAATCCCCTACAATTCCAGGAGACTAATTTCATTATTCATCTAAGGGTTTTGAAGGCCCCCCCTTTAGGAAGCATGACATTACTTGATCTTTGTTTACTCTAGAATCCTTCTTGAAAGTGTTATTCGGGGTTGTTTGAAGACCCTGTTATCCCCATTTTGTGGATAACTAAGGAGATTATATCTCGAGGCCCTCATGTTGCAGATATGGAATGCCGAGAGACTACATGACTAGCAGTACCCTTTTGCAAAGTTGGAAACCCCTCTCACCACCACAGATGGTCACAGATTTCTAGATGGTATCCACCACATCAATTAGCTTCCGAAAGGCAGTGGGCCTTTCTCAATGAGGTACAAGTCAATATTATGTTGAGCATCATTTCAATATTTAAGCCAATTGAGTATGTTGTATCTTAGATTTCTCTAGATTTCATGATATATGCTTGTACATTATGCCTTTTCCCCTGCTTCACCTTCGTGGTTGACATTCTACCCTAGTGAGTGGTCTTCCTTGGGGATCTGTTTGCTACTAGGAACTCCCTTAAAGAGCCATCATATCGTTCCCGACCATACTTACCACTTTCCATCATTTTCCCCCTCCATTTCCTTATCTCTTGGGATTTTAGGGTGTATTGACCCAAGAAGGGGTTGTACCTCATTCTATGGGAAGAAGGGGTTGAAGGCCCAAAGGGATTGATGTTGGGTAAAAGATAAAAGCCTTGTATAAACCTTCCAGATGCTTTGCCCATGGATCACCCAAGAAAGCAGTGAAACACTTATCTTTGAGTAAAGGGGACCCACAATATAATAAAGAATGCTTAAAAGGTTATTTGAAGGATATGAGGTCTCATCACGAGATGACCTATCACATCCATGAATATCTAGTGGTATGACATTGCCATCATATGGTCACCAAACTGAGGTAATGGCTCTCAGTTGCATGGTTGAGAGAAAGGGGGTCTCATCATGAGCCAACCTTCTCATTTACACTAGGTGTTTGTTGGTGACATTGCCATTGTTTTGCCACCATGCCAGGGCAGTGACCTTCATCCTTTCCTTAAAATTATGAAAGAATAAAAGAATGACAATTAATGGGCTTGGAAAAAGTGCATTGTGGATGAAGGTACCACACACCCTCTACAAAGGCACCCATGAATGAGACAGTACGACCCCTTGTATGTCATGATCCCTATGCCCATTGAGTCTTCACCCCAACCACTTCATCCACTTTACATGGCTTAGAGAGGGATCTCTTGGAAACTCTCCTCAACCTAGGGAAAGATCTACCCAATAAGACACCTCGTCAACCCTCCCATATTCAAACTTGACAAGTTGCATAGTGTCTTAAGCATTTCATTTTTTGATATAGTGATCTTTGATTTACATGCTTAAGTGGCTCATTTATTGATTGGATTCACTTATCATGTTGTTATGATTTGAGATCCTTGGAGGGTGTGCTCATTTGTCTTTGCAAGACCTAGTTGGTGGGCAGTTTTGGGAGAACAAGCCTAGCTTGGGCTTCCATGTGAACACAAGCCCACGGGTTGGATGCCAAGGGCCCGTTGCCGAATGAGAAAGATCAAACTTGGAATGCCTTGAAGATGACATGGACGACATAGCCTAGCCCCCACATGCCAAACGTTTTTTCTAGGAGAGGTAAAACGTCACTCCTAGAGGCATGACGTCACTTAGGGGGGGTTAGGGCTTCATGGTGAGGTGCCACTCATTGACACATGGATGTTTTGAGGAGAAGAAGGTCTTCACCATGAGGATATTGTATAGATGCTTGACATGTGGCCTTTGGAGGCCACCCGTGCTTCTCCAGCACCACCAACTTCTTCTAAGTGGCAAAACATCCCCTAAAGGGGAGACGCCCATGTAAAATTAGGGGTTATTTGTGAAAAAGTGAAACTTTAAATGAATTGTTTAATATTACTTTGTTAAAGAGGGGCAAGATTAGGGTTTTTGACCCCTAGTATTGAGGTTTACCCCTTAATTTATGGACAAGTCACCTTGGTGACATTTTGTATAGATAAGAGATCATAAGATATGATTTGAAAATAACTCTCCCTCTTGTGAGAAGTATTGGTCTGAAATTTTCGCTACACTTGGCTCTTTTTGTCTCTTGTGCACTTGTTTATGGCTATATTGATGAATGGTTGATGGAGGATTGAGGCACTAGCCTTGGATGGTGTTTTTCTAGCTCTTATGGTGGATTATCTTGGCATTTATCTTGATCTTGGTATGGTATTTTACTATTATGCTATCATTTTTTCAAGTCAAGTATTGTTATGCTAGGAGCTAGGTGGGAAGTATAAGGGCATACAGCCCCACCACAGTCTTCATCATTTTATGCTTCATCTCATGGATTATACAAGGGTTTGCTAAGGGAAGTATAAGGGCATACACCCTCTTAGCTTAAACCCTAGCTAGAGAATCTTGCCTTGGGAAGTAAAAGGGATTACAACCCCTCCCTAGAGCCTACTCCCCTTCCTAGAGTATAGCGTTGGACCTACCCTGGAGGCCTTCCTATCTTATCTAATGAGAAAGTGGGGCCTTGAAGATGGGGACTTTCCTTTTATTAGTAAGGTAAGGCGGGGCAAGCTTGGATATGGTTTCTCAGATCCATGGAGGTTTTAAGGTATCTTTCCTAGGGTTATTTTATTCCTTATCTTCCCGTACCAATCAAGGAGGTATATCCTATAGCTCTTTGTTTATTTGACTCCATTAACCCAATAGTAAAGGCACTAGTCATACTTTTTTCCATTGGAGATATAAAATCATTGCCTTGGGAAACACAAATTTTGGTCTTTTGAAAGGTTTCTTGCTTGAAGTTGATTTGCCTCATTGAGAGGAGTCTTCCCCTACTAGGGCATCCCCTCTCTCCCATTACTTTTCTCACTATTACAAACCCTAACATACAACATTAGGGATGATCTAACCTAGACAAAATACTAGCCATAACTCCTAAACTAACCCTAGACCAACTCTTAAATTTTGTTGACTTACTCTACTAACTAGGGCACACCTTTTGGGATAGTTATTGGCACCTTTCCATAGTTGATTTTGTTGTTTCATGCCATTGAATGCTACAACCATAAGGCTGCAATTTTCTGCAAAAAAAACATGTTTACAATAGCCATCTTATTTAGCTTTTTAAGTGTCATTTTCAGCCTATATTCATTGCTAATCTTGATGTTGATTTACTTAACTAGTTTAGATCTTTGTATGTTGATTTAGATGTTTTATTTGTTGATATAAATTGTCATTTACTACTGCAAATGAGGAACAACAAGCTTAACTTGCTTATCCAACTAACATACATCATTGCAAAGTGCCTTTTCTTGTATCTCGAGCAAGTACAATCATTTGGAGAAGTACTATACCTGTGGGGCAACAATTACTTAACTTAAAAGGCATCTCTTCCCACCTTTCATCCCACTTAGACTTGACCTCTAAGGGATTCACTTCCTCTTATCTCCATCTCCATCCCCCTAGGGTCACTGGGATCGCCTCCCTAGAATGACCCAATCACCCTTGAAGTGTGAGACCTACATTGAGGTGACATTGGGTGTAGGATTCCCAAGTTGTAGCACTTGCTTTGTGGTTGTGTCAGGCTTTGCCCTACCTACAACTTGTGCTATAAAAAGCCCAATTCCTTCTCCTTGTCTGCTACTTCTTGTCTCTTCTTACATCTAGACTTTCGAGCTAGCTTCTTGATTATAACACGAGCTTTTGTTTCTCTACATGAATCCTCATCGGATTCATCATGTGATTCTTCCTCCAATATAACATGGATTCCATATCTGGAGCTCGTGCCCATATCTGAGACCGATGCCTTTCTTGGAGTTGCTACCATCAAGGATTTCCTCCCACTTTGGGGATACCCGAGATCATGGGGTGGGATTTTCAAATCCACTATTATATTTTCTTGTGTTTCTTCTGATGCTTCCTCTAGATTTGTGAGGGCCACATATCTATTACTATTGGATTCTGGAACACTTTCCCTACCCTGAGAAGTGGGAGGAACCACAAATGGCCTAAACATCGGCTAATCCCGAGGGGGAGCGGGAGGCGTCAGACCAAAACCACCCAATCCCCTCTTTCATTTTTGAGTTTGTCACTATTCTTGTTCTTCCTGCGATTGCGACCTTGTTTGAGCTTTAGGGTGGGATTTGGTGAAATGTTCATATTCATGGCATGCTTTACATTTGAAAGGAAGTTGTTCATAGTTCACTTGTTGGATATGAGTCCAGTCATCTAGGGTTATTTGGATGGCTTCAAACAGACCCTTTTCTAGATCTACTTCTACACAAATCCTTGCACAAACATGTTATCCTTCTCGTGGTTCGACTCGATCAATATACCTTCCTAGGGTATTTCCAATATTGTGAATAGTCTCATTCGTCCAACAATGATAAGGGAGGAAAGGAAGCCTGAACCAAATTGGGACTACTGAGGAGATGTAATCCTCATGACTAAAATCAGGAGTCCAACTATTCAAATGCATTCCTCTTGAGCCCATAAAATACGGGGCACTAGGAAAGATCAAATCATGATCATATTTGAATTCAAACAAGAACACGAAAAAACCCTTACCACAGAAAGAAGAGGAAACCTTACCTTTAATGAGGGGTTTCCACCTTTGATCCATCCAACTAGAAAGTACTCGTGGGGATGGTTGGATCCATGTAAATTGCCCAACAAGACCATTCATAGCAAAACGCAAAGCCAAATTCAGGGATGAGGAGGCGTGGATTGGGACCTTAGGGATCTCGTCTAACTTCTTTACTGAGGCTGTCGCGTTGTTGGATTTTGGGGCCAAGGCTACCAGGGCACAAAAGGCTTTGATGTTTGGAGGAGGCGGAGGAGGAGGGGGAGAGGCATCTCCCCCTGCGGAGTGAGCAACCATAACAAAGAGGTAGTGAATACCTTGGAAGGAGGTGTCAATGCAATTTCTAAGATTGTAGGTCCTGGGGTTTCTAAATCTCAAGTTGGATTGTTACTTTAACAATGAAAACCTGGTACATAATAAAAAAATTCCTTAATTGTGACTAGTGTCTAGAAAAGTTTGATTTACAATTTCCATTTCCTTCCTATATTGACACTTATTTCAATGAGAATGCAAAAGGAATTATTGATATAATTTTAATGACATGTTTAGAAAACTCAAGGATGGAGTGGAATAGGTAAAGGTCATGATAGTTGCACTAGTTAAGGTTGGGAATGTCATTCGTGTTGGTAATGCCAACACCACAAGTGTGATTCCACAACTTATTGATGTTGCAAGAAGCTATTTTGTTGGAATTTCCTAAGGATAATTGTATATTGAACTTCACATCTAATCATGTTTATTATTTTGATTACACTTAATAGTCCTTGTCGCGGGACTCAAACTATAACAATMTGTTTTGTGTTGACCACAATTTTGTTTTTACGTTGACAAATAATTTCATGCTTTTTTCCATAATTTAACTTTGTTGCAAGTGATTCAATTTTTTTTCCTGGCTTCTAATTGGTTCTTCAAAACAACATCTTATTGCCAAAGCGACAACGAGAATTTCATATGCAATTTAATTCCACACGTTTAGCGAATGGTTGAAACATGTGCATGTGTGGATGCAGAACTGGTGCATGTATGAGAATTTAATAAGCAATTTAATTACATAGTTGTAGAGGATGGTTGGAACGAGTGCATGTACGAGTGCAAAACAGATGCATGTACGAGTCTCAAAGTTCCAATGTACGCGTACAAAACGGGTGTATTTATTTACTAAGTGTCCATTGTCGTGAAGATGTATAATTAACTTTTATTAAATTAATAAATAATTATTAATCTTTTAATTGTTTGTATAGGACTATATTAAAAAAATAAATAAAAAACATTTTTACACCAACTAATAGACATCGTTATCAAATAGTTGTGTGGGGATATACCAATGCAAAAGTGCATAAGCTATATATGTCTGTGTTGAAGATGTATTGTATTTACTAAGTGTTTGTTGTGCGAGGATATCCCTGTGTGGAGGTGTTAAAGCTATATCTGTGCGGACTATATGTCTATGTTGAAGATGTATAATTAACTTTTATTAAATTAATAATTAAATTTTAATTTTAATATAAGTATATACATAAAAAAACAAAACAATTTGTTAAGCATATGCATATGCATAACAATATTCTATTATTGATAACATTGATAACTATTAGACCAAGTGTTCGTTGTGTGGTTATATACCTGTGGGGAGGTGCAAAAACTACATGTCTGTGTTGAAGATGTATTTTATTTTATTAAGCGTTAGATGTGTGGGGATATATATGTGCAGGGATGTCAAAGCTATATCTGTGTAGACTATGTGTGTGTGCTAAAAGTGTGTAATTAACTTTTATTAAATTAATAATTAACTTTTATTTGTAATATACATATATACGTAAAAAAACATTTTGTAAGCATATGCATGCAAAAGTTATATGTGTGCAGACTGTATGTTTGTACTGAAGCTGTATAATTAACTTTTATTAAATTAATAATCAAATTTTATTAACTTAATAAATAATTATTAATCTTTTAATTATTTGTATAGAACTATATTAAAAAAAAATTAAAAATCGTTTTTACACCAACTAACAGAAGATACATTATCTCTGGATCAACCTTCCCCTCTACAGGAGATCTCATCTGCTCTAAACTCTTTCGCCAAAGACAAAAGTCCAGGCCTAGATGGTTGGATGGTAGAATTCTACTTGTGTTTTTTCGATTTGGTTGGACCGAACCTTCTGGCGCTGGTGGAGGACAACAGAATTCGAGGCAAAGTTAATGGTGCCATAAACTTGACCTTCCTCACCCTTATCCCTAAAATTGATGACCCTTCCACCTTTGGAGACTTCAGATCAATTGCCCTCTGCAATCTTTCCTACAAACTTATTTCTAAAATTATCGCCAACATGATCAAGTCCATCCTCTCACGCTCCCTTTCAATTTAGCAGTTGGGATTTCTAAAAGGTCGTCAAATCACTGAAGCCATTGGCACAACTCAGGAGTGCTTACACAATATCAAATCTAATAAATCCAAAGCACTCATCCTCAAATTAGATCTCAAAAAGGCCTTCAATTGCATCGACTGGGATTTCCTTAGATTGATCCTGGCACAGACAGGCTTCAACCAACACATGATAAAGTGGATTATGAGTTGTGTTACCAGTGCAAACCTAGCCATCTTGATCAATGGAGAATCCTCCTCCTTCTTCCGCATGGGCAAAGGTCTAAGGCAGGGTTGCCCCCTTTCACCCCTACTCTTCATCCTGACAATGGAAGCCTTGAGCCTCCTTCTTAAATCTGCCCAACCTGAAGGTAAGATTTCTGGATTATTGATATCCAGGAGAATTAAGATCCTCCATCTCTTATTTGTTGATGATGTCCTCATCTTAAAAAAGGGCACACTTCAGGAATGGATAGAAATTAAGGAGATACTGCACATTTTCTACAGCGATACAGGTCTTTCTATAAACTGGCACAAATCCACTTTTCATTTTTCCAAACTTCATAGCACAGTTCTGGAACAAATCAAAGACATTTTTCCCTACTCCTTTTCCCCTCTTTCCTTGGGATTCAAATATCTGGGCTATTATTTAAAACCTGACTCATATAATCCCTCTGACTGGAACTGGCTCCTCATCAAAGTGGAAACAAGAATCGAACACTGGTGCTCGAGGTGGCTATCAATTGGAGGTCGTTTTACTTTGTTAAAAGTTGTACTTGAAGGTCAGGCAGTGTATTGGATGGCTCTGGCTACCATCCCCGCCTCAGTCCTCACTAAACTTCGCAAGATGATGTTCAAATTCCTTTGGTCTGGCTGTTCTAACCACACTCGACAACATCTCTGTAGTTGGTACACATTGGCTAAACCAAAAAGAAAGGGAGGATGGGGGATTCAGAATCCTCTTCTATTCAGTCAAGCCCTCATGGCCACATCTCTTTGGCGTGCACTGACTAGACCAGGTATCTGGCACTCAGTAATTTTGGAAAAATATCTTAACTAATACATAGTTAAAAATTGGATGTCTACAGAGACGAACAACCCCAGTGCGGCCTCACTTTTCTAGAGATATTTATCAAAAGCCAAACATCTAATCTCCTCTCATCTCTGTTGGCGTCCTGGCTCCGGACATACCATCCTTCTTGGGCAAGATAACATTCTAGGCATGGACGGATCTACTTCTTTATCTAAGCATATGTTATCCACTCTCCATTCAAAAAACATTTGGTTTTTATTCCAAATCAGAGCCACCTCCAGACCGAATGCCCTCCCCGACTCATGGATCAGTAGCATTACCCTTGGCCTCAATCCGGATCAAACGTGCGAATGGAAGAAATTATGTTTGTCCCTCACGAACTCAGCAAATTCGCCTCATTGGTCAGGGGACAATAAATCAAGCCAAATTTCTGCACAAAACATTTACGCTGCAACTGCCAATACGATTTTGGCCCAATAACACTAGTGGATGGAAGAATAGATTCTAAGCCTGGCGTATCCCTCAAAAGATTAAGCTTTTCTTTTGGCTATTGACAGAAAATAAATTAAATACTTGGGACAACTTATTAAGAAAGGGTTGGTCTGGCCCAAACATTTGTTGCCTCTGCCATCATGATTCAGAAATAGTTGATCATCTCTTCATCAACTACCAATTCACTAAGCAGGCATGGTAGCAAATCGCTCTGGTGATTAAACTTGACACCAATTGGGAAGGGACAAAGCTCGAAGACTACCTCATTTCTAGGACACAAAAAGAGCGCTTACATATTCACCTCCCCTCTTTAATTTGCTAGACTGTCTAGCTAGTTAGAAATTCCTCAATTTTTGAAAATATGACTCCATCGACAATTGCAACAACCTCAAAAGTTATTGGGCATTACTATACCTGGTTGGATGCACATGATAAAAAGACATCACTACACAGAACTAAGCAGGTACCTGAGCTTGAAGATACTATCACAGGTTGGTTCGATGGCGCATCTTCAACAAATGGATTTCAGAGTGGAGCTGGAGGTCAAATCAAAATATCACAAAGTACTTACTATAAGTGGACCTTCAACTGTGGCCTGGGCACCAATACTAGAGTAGAACTTTTGGGTGCCTGGGCCACATTATTTATGGCATCTAAACTCCATTTAGATACCCTACAAGTCCTTTGAGACTCTAGAATCGTTATTGAGTGGTTGAGCAGTAGGGGAGAACTACAAGTAGTCTCACTATTAGCCTAGAAAGATAGAATTAGACAACTATAGTCCACCTTCAATAAACTTAGCTTTACACATATTCATCGCGAGTACAACAACTCCATGGATCAACCATCAAAGGCACTGCTCTTAAAACCGGAGTCATTTCATATAATCTTTGGATAGAAGGACATGAGCCCCCCCCCCGGGTCTTTCTATCCCTTCTCTAAGATCAAACATTTCAACATCCTTAATAGGCTTTCTAGATGTAAAGTTGGGCAAATATCTGATCAACAGGCTCATTCTTCACATCCTCTTCCTCCTCATTCTTGGTAACTTCTATTGACATTTCGCAACAGCGGCATGAACTTTTCTGTATCTTCTCCTCCTTTTGAACTTGACTTTCACCCCATGTTGATCGAAAGACAACCATTGGTGAAAGTACGACATTCTAGTAACATTGTGAGACTGTAATACTTTGGTAAAGAGCACAAATTATATAAATATATATAATTGGGAAATTTTCCTATTGGAAAAAACAGACATCATTATCAAATAGTTGTGTGGGGATATAAATGTGTAGATGTGTGGAAGTTATATGTGTGCAGACTATATGTTTGTGTTGAAGATGTATTTTATTTACTAAGTGTTCGTTGTGCGGGGATATACTTGTGCAAATGTGCAAAAGTTATATCTATGCGGACTATATGTTTTTGTTGAAGATGTATAATTAACTATTAATAATTAACTTTATTTTTTATATAGGTATATACATAAAAAAAAAAAAAACATTTTGCTAAAAATATTCATATGCATAACAATATTCTATTATTGATAAAAATGATAACTATTAGGCTAAGTGTTCGTTGTGCGGGGATATACGTGTGCGAAGGTACAAAATCTCTATATGTGTGCAGACTATATGTCTGTGTTGAAGATATATAATTAACTTTTATTAAATTACTAATTAACTTTTATTAAATTAATAAATAGTTATTAATCTTTTAATTTGTATAGGACTATATTAAAAATAATTAAAAAAAGTTTTTACACCAATTAACAAACATCAATATCGAACACTATATTATAAAGTGTTCACTATGCAAGAATATACCAACACGGAGGTGCATAAACTATATGTATGCGATGAAGATGTATAATTAACTTTTATTAAATTAATAAATAATTAATAGTCTTTTAATTATTTGTATAGGACTATATTAAAAAAAAATTAAAAATTGTTTTACACCAACTAACAAACATCATTATCAAATAGCTATGCAGAGATATACATGTGAAGCGATGCAGAAGCTATATGTGTGCGGACTATATGTATGTGTCGAAGATGTATTTTATTTACTAAGTGTTCGTTGTGCGGGGATATACATGAGCGGAGGTGCAAAAGCTACATCTGTGCAGACTATATGTCTGTGTTGAAGATGTATAATTAACTTTTATTTTTAATATACGTAAAAAACATTTTGTTAAGCATATGCATATGCATATGCATAACAATATCCTATTATAGTTAACATTGATAGCTATTAGACTAAGTGTTCGTTGTGCTGAGATATACATGTGGATATGTGTGGAAGACATATGTGTGTGGACTATATCTCTGTTATGAAAATGTATTTTCGTGTGGACTATATCTCTGTTATGAATATGTATTTCATTTACTAAGTGTTCATTATGCGGGGATTACATGTGCGGAGATGGTAAAGCTTTATATGTACGGACTATATGTATGTGTTGAAGATGTACAATTAACTTTTATTAACGTATATACCTAAAAAACATTTTGGTTAACATATGCATAACAATATTCTATTATTGATAACATCGATAACTATTAAACTAAGTGTTCGTTGTGCGGGGATATACCTATGCGGAGTTGCGGAAACTATATGTGTGTGAACTATATGTCTGTGTTGAAGATGTATAATTAATTTTTATTAAATTAATAAATAAGTATTAATCTTTTAATTATTTGTATGAGAATATATTAAAAAAAAAAAAAAAAAAAAATTACACCAACTAACAGACATCAATATCAAATACTTGGTCATAATAACAATAATAATTGGGGAAGGAAAAATTCAGAGGTTGGGGTCTGTGGCTAGGTTTTCCCTGGCCGCAGACCCCTCGCTATACCTTTCTCTTCTGATGCTCGAGCACGGATTTTCCTAGCGAACTCTTTCGCCCTAAAGCCAACTTCTCCACAACGTTTTTCCCATGATACAGAGTCTATCTTCGAGCGCAGATCAGGCTACTCTCTAGAAGGAGGTGGTGGTTCGTCGTTTAAGGCTGCAGTTTCTCCTGGTGATGCAATGTC
>JZKD02S2002574.1:459497-513565 GCA_000966675.3 Picea glauca | reverse complement strand
CATAAAGTGAGATCTACTTTATTACATAATTCCTTGATCATATGTATAGATTAGCTATTGGATATATTATTTACTTTCACTTTGGTTGGTTTGTGTTGTTTTGATCTTGACCGCAAAAGAGCGCTGGAGTGAAGCAAGGAACAACAGAGAACATGGAAGCGATTACAAGGTACATATCTTCTTCTCACTTCCAATTTAATTCAATAGTTAGATCTAGGGAAAGCAGTATATTCTGTCCTGTTTTTTTCTAGATCCAGGTGGATCTAGGGAGATCGGTTTGTGTCCGCACTCATGGATTTATCCTATAACAATGCTCTCTCCATGTCAAGTGCTCTGATTAATCCTCATTTCAACTCTTCATCTTCTCTGGTTGTTAAACCCATGCGTCCATCATCACTGGGTGTTATGCCAAGATTCCTTAGCCTCTCCAATAATCCAGACTCTTCGTCTTCTCTGTCACAATCGAGCTCATTCCCTCTATTGCAGTTCTAGGCTCCAACAGTATTACATCTGTCAATAGCCTCTATGAGCAGTCTTCATGCCACTGGAAGATTCCTTGAGACACTTCATCTTCTCTGGCAATCACCCTGAAGTCTCTTCAAGTCCTCTAGTAGACACCATCAGTCATTTCTAGCAGTTACACTCTTAACCTCCAAGAAAACACATCAACAATTGAATCTCCATCCATCCAAGAGTCACGATTCATTTCTTCTAACTAAATCGTAACTGATCGATTACCTTTGAAGAGAAACAATAGTCCTTCGATCAGATTTCCAAGTATCCAACACCATTGGATTACAAACACATGGTCTCGCATTGATTTCTCCATTTCGCATTTTGGCATTTTGGCATTTCAACATTCCTGTGGTGAAGAGTCTCAACTCTCCATGTCTCAAACTCCAAAATGGATCTTGTCTCTTCGAGATTTTCTCTGCAGCTCTTCGATGATGTGACCACCGACGGTGACCAAGCGCTCATCCATAAAGCGCTTTCGAAATTTCTCATTTAGACATTCCTATGATGAAGGGTCTCGACACTCCAAGTCGCGATCACCAAAATGGAGCTTGGTTACACTAGCTCCTTCCTCCATCTTCCACAGATGTGACCACTGGCTGTGACCACAACCTTATTCGAAAACACATTTCACAATTTCATGTTTCGTGAATTTGTTGCAAGTCACTCTGACTCTTCCAACTCTCGATCACGAAATGGAGCCTTGCAACTTGCAAGCTCCTTCCTTCACATGTCCACAGTTGTGACCAAGAATTTATCCATAAAGTTCTTTCGCGATTTCACATTTCAACATTCCTACATTTCGAAATTACTATGGAGAAGTATCTCGACACTCCAAGTCACAAACCCCAAAATGATAGGTGTTTTGCATTTCGCAACTTCGGGACTCCTGTAATGAAGAGTCTCGACTCTTGACTCCTCCAACTCTCGGTATCTGAAACTCCAAAATGGAGTCAGATAAATGGTCCACAATCTTGATGATTTGATGGTCTATAAATTTTCATGATTTCACATATCGCGAGTTCCTGTCGTGAGTTGCTTCCTTGACTCCTCCAATTCCTAGTATCCAAAACTCCAAAATGGAGTCAGATCAACGTATTCCAATGTTTCGCATTTCTCCATTTCAGCATTCTTTGTTGTGAGTGTCCTTGACACCTCCAACTCCCAGTATCCGAAACTCCGAAATGGAGTTTATCTCCACTAGCTTCTTCCCCTCACGTGACCACCAGTGGTGACCACCAGTGGTGACCACAGGCTGCGCCAAAAGGCGTTTCGCAATTTCACATTTTGGCATTTTGCGATTTCGCATGTCATGAATTTGAGAGGTTAGGGAACCCCGTTCCTTTGAATTTCCAGTCAATGAAATGCTGATCTTTTTCCACGTGTCCTATGGACCCAATGGTCCATATCTTATCATGATTTCAAAACTTCACGGGCCTTCATCGTGTTTGATTAACGGTCCAGATCAATACTCGATCTGACGGCTAGGATTATTTCATGATTTCACATATCGCGAGTTAAAGAGGTTAGGGAACTCCTTCCTTTGACCTCTCAGTCAACAAAATGTTGATCTGTAACCATGTGTCCTTCCCGAAGAAGGACGATCCTCCCGCTTTCAAGATTTTATAAGCCCGCTTCACCTTGCACTTTAAAGAACATCCAGGTTCTCCTGGATCCAACGTCGGTCAGACCTCGGGCTTAGATCTGATGCATGAGATCTGTTCTCTTCTACTGTGCACTCCTCCTATATGAATTTAGATCTGAAAGTCATCGGAAAATCTAAATGGGATCCAACGATCATTGTTTCTCTTCACTATTGAAATTTCCATTTCCATGCCATTATCGCTGCACTGTTGATCGTGATCTTTACCATCAATGAAAAACACGCATACTCTGCCTCTATCTGAAAACATGCCAACAATCTCCCCCTTTGGCATTGATGGAAACCACTTGAAGAACATCCAACGATACCATGGTAGCATCATTGAAATTACCACACTTTCTCCCCCTTTGACATCAATGTCAAAGAAGACATGCTCCCCCCGAGCTGTTGCAGTATGTTTAAGAGGTATAAGATATTCAACCAACACAAACTCCCCCTGACATGATGGATTTTCTTATTTGAGTCTTGCAGAATATTTGTATCTAAACCAGAGTCTTCTCCTTCTGATTCTTGGACTTGTTCATCTTCAACTTTCACTGTATCTTCTATAGAATACTCAATATTTCTCACCTCTCTTACTGGGGCTCCTTCATCAACCTTTTCTTTTCATATCTGGATGACTCCCCCTATCATTGTTATCTCTCTGCTTCTGACTATTTTCCCCCTTTGTTCCTAAAAGGTTAGCTTTCCTTGACAAGGTCTTTCCTCTTGTTATATATATAGGATGTCATGTATATCATTTTGTAAAACAAAATGTTGTTGTTGAAGATGCCGCTATCCTACTGACACACTGTGTAATTGTAGCTCGTACTTTTCAAACAACCCTTGGATCTCCCTATTGATTCTCATCGATCTCTATTACTGAAATTTCATTTTTCTTCCATGATACATACAATCCAAGGCTTTTATGACCATATTCAATCACAAGAAAAAACCGCTACAACCGCTCTCATACTTGCTTTTCTTTTTCACAGACGAAGGACCTGTATCAGGTTTCTTAGGAGTACTGATTTCTTCCTTGTTGTATCCAATACCATATTTGTCATTTGGTGATATTTTACTATCCAAGATCTTATCCAGGGTCATGGAGCTGTTTAAGAAATTTCTTTGGGTGTTTGACTTCTCAACCTTCAAAACTTCATCTTCCATCTTATGACATGATTCTTCTTCTACTTCTTCCATGGGATAGATGCTAACTAAACATTCTTTTATTGTATCTGTGTCTTATTCTTTACTTGCAGAGGAGGATTCAATATCAACATCATTAATTGTCCTTATGATTTTATTCACCACTTGTCTTGAGTTTACATTTACCTTACACTCTTTGGACGTGAACACCTCTTCATTGCCTCTGTCACACATTTGACTTGTACTGAGAAAATCATGTTTCAGACCATCTATAGGAAGATCATCCTGAGAATCTCTTTTTCCATTACTTAAACTCACCATCCCTTTATCCCTGTTTTTACCTGGTTCACCATTTTCAAGGATCACATTTCCTGTTTTTATTTTACTTATGGATAGAAGCTTATCCTTGTTTCCAGTCATGTGTTTGGAACATCCACTGTCTATATTCCCAGAGGCCTTCTGTTTTTGAGTTGAAAGTGCTAGACCACATTTTTCACCATCTTTCCTTTTCCATGTGCTGGCCTTTCTATCTAAGAACTTTATCCTTGGATCTTCTTTGTAATTCTTCAGATGGCAGTTTGCAGCTTTGTGGCCAAAGTTGTGACAGTTATAGCATTCAATCTCATTGTTCAATAGGTCAAAGTTATTGTTGCAACGTTGTCTACTCATTGACTTTTTATTATTTCTTTACCTCCTCAGTTGCATGTCTCTAGACTTATTTTGGCAATTTGCAATCTATGATGGTTTGTTACTTGGCTGTATCATTCTTTGTTGTGGCAGATATTTATTCCTTGGAAATCTTAATTTCTCATGTCTAAGTCTTAAGGAACAATTTACATCTTTGTGACCAAAGTTAGAATAGTGGAAACAATATCCATAGAAAAATTCTTTGTACCTGGAAAATGGTTGTCTTCTTTGAGAAAATCGATTTATTCCATGATGATGATTTTCTTGAGTAGGGAGTGTATTATTTTCATGTTCTACAGATTCAGTTTTGGCACCTTTTTCTTTACTCCTCTTGGGCTATTGATTATCTTCCTTTGTTTCTGCAGGTTTGTTGTCATCATTGGTTGTAGATTTGACAAACTTGATGAAGTATTTGTTGCTTGGATGACCACTACTTGATCACTCTTCATAACCCAAACCTATTTTTAACTTTGGATTCCTTTGCTGATTCAGAATGGTGGCTAATTCTTTTGAGGCTTTGATTCTTGACATATTCTGATGATACAAGGCTTGAAACTTCTCCAACTCTTTCCTAGTTTTCACTACTTCTTCTTCCAGATCTTTACATATTGCCTTCTTTTTTGATAACTATTGTTTTAGAATTTCCTCAATTTTCTTTGCCTCTTCTAATTCCACTTTTAGCAGGGTAAAGTCTTCATCAGGCTGTTTACTGTCTTTCTCGAACTGTATTAGCAATTGTTTTTGCTTTCTGTTCTTAATTCTGAGTCTGTCAATCTCTTCCAGTGCACTGATTAGTTCTCCTTCCATATCAACCACAACTTCTTCATCATTATCATCACTTCCTGTGATTTTATTATCATAATCCTTTTTGGCCATAAGCATGAAGTCATTTACCTTATCTTCACAAGAAGAGTCACTATTAGTGTCTTTTGAGGAGTCATCATTATTTACACATAAACTTTTCTTTCTGTCAAATATTTTGGATTTGTACTTCTCTTCACCTTCAGAGTTATAGTCCTTCTTCTTGTGTGGACACTTATTTTCAAAGTGACCTATCTTACCATAGTTAAAACATTTGAGGGGAATCTTGCCTTGATATTTTCTTGATCCTTTCTTTAACCTTCTCACAAATTTTGCCTCAATATCATCTAAATCTGAATCAATATCCTTTTCTGCTTTAAAAGATGCTTCTCTAGTAATGGATTTATCTTTGTTGATTATCATTTCATATGCAGTTAAAGATCCTAGGAGTTGATCAATGGACAGAGTTTTAAGATCATTTAGTTCTTCTATTGCAGAGACTTTTGGATTAAATTTATCAAGCAAAGATCTTAAAATCTTCTGAACTAGAATTGATTCTTCAATCTTCTCACCAAGACCCTTCATGGCATTCACAAGTTCTTCAACTCTTAAAAAATAGTTGCTAACTGTTTCATCTTCATTCATCTTTAATTGTTCAAACTTCAACCTAAATGTTTGAAGTTTGGCATCTTTTACTTTCTCATTTCCTTCATAGCTGCTAATAAGTGTATCCCACATTTCTTTGGCAGTTTGAAGATGCCTCACCTTTACAAACTCGACTTCTGCAAGTCCATTCAAGATAACATTCATTCCCTTAGCATTAAATATAAATTCTAACTTGTCATCCTTGGAAGCTAGCACAACAAGCTTTATGTATCCAGTCTCTACTACATCCCAAACATCAACACCTAAGGCCATTAGGTATGTTCTCATTCTAATCTTCCAGAAGGAAAAATTTGTTCCATCAAACAGAGGAGGCTTAGTGGTTGAAGTCCCTTGATGACTTGTCATGTTTAAGCTTACAGATCTACCTTTAGATAAAAGGAACCTGCTCTAATACCAATTGTTGGACAACTAAGAGGGGAGGGTGAATCCATTGTCACCGTGCTTAAACAATTATGCTTATTTTAAAATCTTTGCAGAACACATAATGAAAATCACAATAATGTAAGGAGGTAAGCAATAGAACATTTGACATCAGTCACACATATGAAATATACATAGACAAATATTTCCTGAGGAAACCCATAAAGGGTAAAAACCTCTTCTTCTTGGTATGATAAGTAATATTTACATTCTGTCCATTATCATACATATGAGCTCCAACTCATTGTGAGGCTACAACCTTTGTTTTACAAGATGCAACTTGCTGAGAGCACCAACTCTCTATTTTCTCTAGCACCTACTAGAAGGAAGAACCAACTCCTTGGTTTCTTTAGCACCCACTAGAAGGAAGCACCAACTCCCTGGTTTCTCTAGCACCCACTAGAAGGAAGCACCAACTCCCTGGTTTCTCTAGCACCCACTAGAAGGAAGCACCAACTCCCTAAGTGTTCCAACACCAACTGGATGGAAGCACCAACTTCCAGTCACACAGGCACCAACCTGTATAATAGAGAACAACAATTCTCCCTTGCACCACCCTGCCACCCTGGTTTCTCTGGCTAGAACCAGATGGAAGCTACAACTCCCTATGTTCAAGAACCCACTTGAACCTCTGAGGACAACAGTCCTCCCTAGCACCTCCCTACCACCCTGAAATATAAATATTTTCTACTAAAACTTATTACAGTGATTCAATAGTTGTCATTGGCTTACCAGACTTATCACTGTTCTGCTATGCTGCTCTGCTCTCCTGTATCCGTGTCTCTTTGCCTACATCTTATTGTGATTTATGATCTTCCACTTTTCTCTACAAGTGCACCTCAGCCTTCTTTTACTGTCTCATCTATGCATCTCTGTTCTTTTCTTCTATTGTGCTTTATGCTCTGCGTGCCATGTCCCTTCTATGCACCATTCCTCTTCTGTTCATTTTAGCTACTGCACTCTGCCTCCTTCTACACACCTGAATCAATCTCAGCAACAAAAAATCTCTTCTCTGTTCTCCATTTTTATTCTCTGTGTCCATCTTCTGCATCCTCTATACACAATGCTTCTACATGCTCTCTCCATTTCGAGTGCTTTGCCTGATCATCATTGCAACTCTTTATCTTCTCTGGCTTTTAAACCCATGTGTCCATTATCATTGGGTGTTATGTCGAGATTCCTTAGCCTCTCCAGCAGTTGAGACTCTTAGTCTTCTCTGTCACAGTTGAGCTCATTCCCTCTTTTGCAGTTCTAGGTTCCAATGGTCTTACATCTGTCAATATCTTCTATGAGCAGTCTTCATGCCACTGGAAGATGCCTCGAGACACTTCATCTTCTCTGGTGATCACCCTGAAGTCTCTTCAAGTCCTTTGGCAGAAACCATCAGTCATTTCTAGCAGTTACACTGTGAACCTCCAAGAAAATGCATCAACAACTGAATCACCGACCGTCCAAGAGTCATGGTTCAGTTATACTAACTGAATCGTAACTGATCGTTTAATTGTGAAGAGAAATAGTAGCCCTTCGATCAGATTTCCAAGTATCCAACACCGTTGGATTACAAGCACAGGGTCTCATGTTGATTTCGCCATTTCGCATTTCGGCATTTCCACATTCCTGTGGTGAAGAGTCTCGACTCTCCATGTCACAAACTCCGAAATGGAGCTTGTCTCTTTGAGCTCTTCTCTATAGCTCTTTGACGATGTGACCACCGATGGTGACCAAGCACTTATCCATAAAGCGCTTTCACAATTTCAAGTTTCGACATTCCTATGATGAAGGGTCTCGACACTCCAAGTCATGATCATCGAAATGGAGCTTGGTTGCACTAGCTCCTTCCTCCATCTTCCACAAATGTGACCTCTGGCTGTGACCATAGCCTTATTCGAAAATGCATTTCACAATTTCGCATTTCGCAAATTTGTTGTGAGTCACTCTGACTCTTGCAACTCTCGATCATGAAATGGAGCCTTGCAACTTGCAAGCTCCTTCCTTCACATGCCCACAGTTGTGACCAAGCGTTTATCCATAAAGTGAATTTTTGATTTCACATTTCGGCATTCCTACATTTTGACATTCCTGTGGAGAAGTATCTCGACACTCTAAGTCACAAACCCCGAAATGATCGACGTTTCACATTTCACAACTTTGGGACTCCTGTGATGAAGAGTCTCGACTCTTGACTTCTCCAACTCCTAGTATCCGAAACTCCAAAATGGAGTCAGATCAATGGTCCAAAATCTTGATGATTCGATGGTCCATATATTTTTGTGATTTTTCATATCACGAGTTACTGCTGTGAGTTACTTCCTTGAATCCTCCAACTCTCGGTATCTGAAACTCCGAAATGGCATCAGATCAACGTATTTTGGCGTTTCACATTTCTCCATTTCAACATTCTTTGTCGTGAGTGTCCTTGACACCTCCAACTCCCGGTATCCGAAACTCCAAAATGGAGTTTAGGTCCACTATCTTCTTCCCCTCCTGTGACCACCAATGATGACCACAGGCTACGCCAAAAGGCGTTTCACAATTTTGCATTTCATCATTTTGCGATTTTGCATGTCGCGAATTCGAGAGGTTAGGGAACCTTGTTCCTTTGACTTTCCATTCAGTGAAATGACGATCTTTTGCCATGTGTCCTATGGACCCAACAGTCCAGATCTTATCGTGATTTTGAAACTTCATGGGCCTTCATCGTGTCTGATCAACAGTCCAGATCAATCCTCGATCCGACGACTAGGATTATTTCACGATTTCGCATATCGTGAGTTAGAGAGGTTAGGGAACTCCTTCCTTTGACCTCTCAGTTAGTGAAATGATGATATGTAACCACGTGTCCTTCCCGAAGATGGATGGTCCTCCTGCTTTCGGGATTTTGTAAGCCCACTTCACCTTGCACTTTAAATAACATGTAGGTTCTCCTGGATCTAATGTCGGTCAGACCTCAGGCTTAGATCTGACGCATGAGATCTGTTCTCTTCTACTGTGTGCTCCTCCTATTTGAATTCAGATCTGACGGTCATCAGGAAATCTAAATGGGATCCAATGATCACTGTTGCTCTTCACTATTGAACTTGCCATTTCCATGCCGTTATCGTTGCGTTGTTGATCGCGATCTTTGCCATCAATGACAAACATGCATAATCTTCCTCTGTCTGAAAACATGCCAACAATCTCCCCCTTTGGCATTGATGGAAACCCCTTGAAGAACATCCAACTATACCATTGTAGCATCCTTGAAATTACCACACTTTCTCCCCCTTTGACATCAATGTCAAAGAAAACATACTCCCCCCGAGCTGTTGCTGTATGTTTAAGAGGTATCGGATATTCAACCAACACAAACTCCCCCTGACATGATGGATTTTCTTATTTGAGTCCTGCAGAATATTTGTATCTAAACCAGAGTCTTCTCCTTCTGATTCTTGAACCTGTTCATCTTCAGCTTCCACTGTATCCTCTGTAGAATACTCAATATTTCTCACCTCTCTTACTGGGACTCCTTCATAAACCTTTTCTTGTCATAACTGGATGAATCCCCCTGTCACTGTTATCTCTCTACTTCTGACTATTTTCCCCCTATGTTCCTAAAAGGTTAGCTTTCCTTGACAAGGTCTTTCCTCTTGTTATCTCTACAGGATGTCATGTATATCATTTTGTAAAATAAAATGTTGTTGTTGAAGATGCTACTGTCCTACTGACACACTGCGTAATTGTAGCTCGTACTTTTCAAGCAACCCTTGGATCTCCCCATTGATTCTCATTGATCTCTGTTACTGCAATTTCATTTTTCTTCCATGATACATACAATCCAAGGCTTTTATGACCATATTCAATCACAAGAAAAACCCGCTACAACCACTCTCATACCTGCTTTTCTTTTTCATAGATGAAGGACCTGTATTAGGTTTCTTAGGAGTACTGATTTCTTCCTTGTTGTATCCAATACCAGATTTTTCAGTTGGTGATCTCTGAAATACCGCTTCGGCTCATGAAATAGAGTGAGCGATCCTTAAGACTGGGAGGTCGCGCAGAGACTCTGTCGAGGCAGAGGGTGCGTCTACGTCAGTTTTGGTATCAGAGCGGGACTTCATCTGTAGATTTCAAGTGAAGCGAAGTGGAGAAGAAGACATTCAGGAAGATTGTGGATGAAGCTGAAACACTCTGGAGTGCAGAGTGACAACAATAGGTTTTCCAAGAGAGTAGATGGAGACAATGATATGGCTACTGAAGGTCGTAGATGTGCTAGAAGGAAGAACCCAAAGATGATGAGAAAATCTGAAATAGATGAAGAGCTCACTGATATAGGGGCATAAATGGAAAAGCTTGCATTTCGGATGTTGTAGAATACAAGGCCGAGATGGGTATACGAATGGCCCATGAGGAAGACGAAAGAAAAATGGCCAGTCAAGGAGTTGATGGCTAAAAGACAACATAGGCTGTTGAGAAGGTGGTTGAGGCATGCTAAAAATCTCAACATACCAGAAGAGAGGGTTCAGATATGTGAGCCAGAGACTAGGAGAAATATTAGTGATGATGAGGATGAAATGGGATTAGCTGAAGATCTCAAGAACTTCCAGGAGGGCAGAGAGGAAATTCCTGATTTCCATGTGGGAAAAGAGTTGAGATCAACTAAGGTTCTCACAGACTGTCATGAGGAAAACCATGGAATTTCACATTGCCAAGTGGGCAATGGAACAATATCACTGCGAGATCTCACAGACTGCCAGGAGGGCAACAGTAAGTTTCCAGTTTTTCAGGTGGGAAAGGGAACAAAGATGGGACTATTTGAAAGTCTCATGGACTCGGAGATGAGTTCAATTAATCCTAAGGTACTCATAAAGATGGGATTAGTTGATCTCATAGTCTGCCAAGGAAGCAGCAGCAAAATCCCATATTGCCAGGTGGGCAGGGATAAGCAGGTGAGGTTATGTGAGAGTCTCATGAACTCAGAGGTGAGTTTGGATTAGCAGATGCAACTGACAAAGGAGGAAGATCTGAGGAATCTTCTGATGATTGGAGGAATTCATATATTCCTGCCACTTAGCCTAGAGGAGGCCAAAGTTTGTGTTGCAGATGAAGCAACAACAACAAGAGAAAGAAAACCATCTGAGACTGTCAAATAAGAATTGGAGCAGGTATTTGAGACTGCCCAAGTAGAAAAATAAGATGATCATTCTGAGGAATGGTCCAATACTTTCAGCCAGGAAGCTAAAAAGACTGCAACATTTGAGCTTGCAGAAGAAGAAGAAGAAGAAGAAGCAGACAACATTAGTTTGGCTGATCTGTATGAACAGATTGAAGCCCTGGAGAGAAGGGTGAAAGTGCAGAGTGTGCACATCCAATAGGTGAAGTTGGAAGCAGATGAAGAAGGCATGGGAGATCACAGTGATCTACCCAATTGTAGAAAATTTTTGCAGCTAGAGAGACTACATGAATAGGGCCAGCCACTGGAGCAGCTGGATGAAGTGATCAATATGATCAGGAAACTGATGATCAGGTCAACAGAGACTGTCAGCAAGGAGAAGCTGAGCAGAAGAAAAGAAGCAGCAACAGCAGGGAGATGGAGCAGATGAACAACTCCAGAAATTTGTTTGGGATCCAGGAGGATTTCAACAGCTAAGATGGGAAGCTCATGAGCAGGAGCTCATGAATTTTGTGGCTGAGGAGTATGATGCAAGAGCATCTCTCCACGTCATCCAGCTAGCTAGCCAGCCACATCAGCGCGTGCATTCAAAGCTGAAGAGAGGCACAACCCTCGTTTTCAATTTTCAATTTGAATGTAATTTAATATCTTAGGATGGTGAGCCGTGAAGCTGTGCTTTGCACATGCGTAGAGTAGATAGGCCTTTAATGTTTGTAAGGTTGAGATCTAGATCCAAGTGGTGGACTAGACAACCCATTCAATGTAATTGAATAGGGTAGGTGAGTGTGGAGGGAAGAGCTCGAAGAGCCCCCTCATGTAAAAGATCAATTTTTATCTCATTTTTTGATAGGGGAGGAAGTTAGAGATGCACAAGAGAGAGTGGAGAAGGAGCCGGGACTCTGTTGAAGTTCGTGCTCAGAACACCTTGTAAAAAAGAGGCATTTTTATTAATACAAACCATAGCAGTTTTTCCTACATATTGTCTGTGTTGAATGAATGTCTGTGTGTGGTAAATTTATGTTGTAGATGTATGCTAGACATTTGCAGGGAGTTGTTTTGATTTTAGGCTTGAGAGGTTCTTTGTGGTTTCATTCCAGGAGGGTGTGACAGAGTACTGCGGTCTCTCGATACCAGTTCATAGATGCACTTCTGAACTCTGCGGAGTCAGACAAAGACGTGCCAAGTGGGCACATAAACTAGAATCATAAATTCAGAGGAAGACCTGGGAGGTTACTGAAGACCTTAGAGGAAAGGCTGTGGAGAAGAACACAGTTGTGGACAGAAGCTCTGAGGAGTTCTCTGAAGCTCTGCCAAGTGGGCATTGAGCCAGTGCAAGGAGTGCACTGAGGAAGAACTCTGTTGTGAGTTCATTAGAAGCAATAATCATCTAAGGATTCTTGATACTCTACCAGGAGGGCATTGAGTAAGTGATAGAGCGCATAGAAGGAACTCTTTGAGTTCAAGGATTGAAGAAGAGTCCACTGAAGGATCTTCGCAGGGTTGCTAAACACCATGAAAGACTAAGCAATAGGTTGCTTGAGCAGACAGAGTGTCAGGAGGGCATCATATTTCTCCATTTGAGGGAGAAGGAAGAAGGAATTATTTTCCTTAGAGGTCTGAGTCTCAGAGAAGCTTAGAAGAGACAACGCTTTGGGGTGCAAGGAATCTGTAGGAGTGCAGAAGTCAAAATCCTTCAAGGATTCGAGACCAAAGCTCAGGAGGAGTAGCGTTTCATACGTGCAGGTGAGGATTCAAAGTTGTGAAGCTCGCAGAGAAAAGAAAAAAAGGTCGAGGCCTTTGAAAAATTGAAATCCTTCCAATTCTGGGAAGAAAAGCGCTAAGGCTCAGCAGGAGAAATAGCTTCTGTCAGATCAGCTGAGGAGATCTGGACCATTGAAGGATTTCACATCTAGGGAGCAGCGGAGGAGTGTGAGAGTAGGAGAGAATCTGAGCCATTGGATCTCGTTCAAAATCGTTGACAGACATTAGATATGTTGAGAGTTGCACGAGGGTTAGACCTCACACATAGAGCAACATAGCGAAAGTCCCGAAGGGGGTGATATCATAATATTGACATTTGGAAGTTCGGGGGTCCCGAGGATGAAAGTCCGAGCACTCGACATCAAACTCATGAAAACGTGAAAGAATCTAAGCGTCCATTAGAAGGAGGAAACGTGTCACAAGATCAACCATATCGGGGATTCAGACATCAGAGGTCAGAAAGGGAAGTCCTTCAACGTCACAAGTAGCGAAGTCCCGAGAAAATATGAGTCGTCCGATTGGAAGGACACATGTCACAAGATCCTCTCTATTGGGGATTCATACATCAGAGGTCAGAAAGGGAAGTCCTTAAACTTCGCGAGTGGCAAAGTTGCGAGAGGATCAGGACCGTCCATTTGAGGAGGATAGGTGGCAGAGATCTAGGGATCTCGCAAACTTGGAGGTTCGCAAGGCGAGAGCCCAAGAGTTGGGTGCTCCAAGTCACGAAGTAGAAAATTCATGAGGAGAGGAGACAACTGTTGGATCTGGGTCAAGGGAGGACCATTGGATTAGAGACTCATCGCGCGTTTCATGTATTCGGAGGTTCAGAGGTTGAGAGGACCTCGTCTCAACCACAAAAGTCATGAAGTGCCGAGAGCCGAGGCTCGTGTGGACATGCAGCAAAACCACAAGGTGGGGCCCGCATGATAGATAGGCAGAAATGCGTCGCCTAGAGAAGGGGTTCAACACTCTGTTGATTTCTCACATCTCAGGGATTTGTGGGATAAGAGTGTGAAGGCTCGATGCTTCAACCTATGAGGTTGCGAATAACGAAAAATCATCAAGGAAGGAGTCAACCCAGTGTTGACTTATCGCATCTCAGGAGATCGCAACAGGAGGGCATGAGATTTCGACCCATGAACTCACGAAGGTGCAAATTGCGAGAGGCACTGGTATTTAAGCCCTAGCCCATGGTTATGTGTGTAGGGCACAGACAAGGAAAGGAGTCAACATTCCATTGAATTCTCACATCTCGGGGATTTGTGAGATAAGAGCATGGGAGGTCGACGTTGAAACTCACAAAGTGGCGAGTAGCGAGAGGTGCTAGTGCTTATCTTAGCCGACGGTCACGCTCAGAAGGTGCTGAACGAAAGGAGCCATAACCATTTCATGATTTTGGGTCTCGTGGGATTGGAAAGAAGGAGTCGGGAGCTTCGACTTGTGAACTCGTGAGATCACGAGTTGTGACAAGCATCGTTGAAATTGGGCCTTGGTCATAGTGTTGTGGTCGCTGGGGAAAGGTAGAGCTCGTGCCTAGTGCTATTTTCATAGGGGAGCTTCTGAAAGGACCTGTGGATCGATAAGTGCTGATTCCAGCAGGGAGTCGAAAGAGCTGCTTCATCTCATGAGATAGAGTGAATGATCCTTAAGACCGGGAGGTCACACAGAGACTCTGCTGAGGCAGAGGGTGCATCTGCATCATAGTTGTTCTGCTACTTCTGAGGTGTCCAATAATGGTGGGAAATAAGGGTGACGGAGATCCACGTTGAACACTGGGTGCAGACCAAGGAAAGGAGGAATGTTGAGCTCAAAAGAATTATCTCCCATGGCCTTGGTTATAGTGTACAACCCATAACGAAGTAGGAGAATGTTTTGATGGGGTCCTGTAAGGCATCCTTTCTGCAAGTGCAACAAAACTTTGTCATCCACCTGAAACTTATACGACACCCAATGTTGATCATGTTGTTGTTTGTACTTGTCATTGGAATTCTGTAGGATATCCTGAACTTGTTGGTGGATGTGCTGGATTCTCTCAATGAACTGGGTGGCTTTTTCAGCTTCAGTTGGAGCAGGAGATGAGTCAGTCGAGGTGACTGCAAGGGGAAGTGAAACATAGATGGGTCCCAATGGTTGGAATCCCAACCCCACTTGAAAGGGGTTGTGGCTGGTTGAGCTATGCAAGGCTCGGTTTTAGCTATGCTAGACATAGGGAAGGCTCTCATCCCATGTGCGATGGTGCTTTGAATTATACATGTGAAGGATATGCACAATCATTCGATTTACAACCTCAGTTTGGCCATCTGTCTGGGGGTGGAAGGTTGTGGATTTGGTGAGCTTGGTGTCCAGTAGTGAACATAGGCTTAACCAGAATGTGCTGAGAAATCGACTATCCTAATCTGAGACAATGGTTTGTGGGATTCCAAAATGTACCCAGACTCGTTCAAAGAAGAGCTTGGTGGTGGCCTCTGCTGTGATTTTCTTCTTGCAGGCAACCATAATCACCATCTTAGAAAAGTGATCAACAACCACAAAAACACAGTCATTTCCCCACTTGGTGGACAGTAGGCCTGACATGTAGTCCATTGAGATGGATTCCCATGGCTTGTCAGGAGTAGGAAGAGGGGTGTACAGGCCCTGTTTCCTAGTGGCCGGTTTGGAAATAGCACAGGTAGTGCAGGACCTGATATACTTACTGACCTCCTGTCGAAGTTTCAGCCAGTATAAATGTTTCTGTAGCATCGCCACTGTCTTTTCAATGATGAAGTGTCCTGCCACCCGATTCTAGTGGACTTCCCAGATCATCTTTGCTCACTCACCTAATGGAACACAAATATGGCCCAGACGACACAACAACCCAACTTGAAGATGGAAATTATTAACAACTATGTTTGCACCCAACACTTGGTAGGTGGTGGTTAAGTCAGGGTCTGTCTCATAGAGTTGGGGCCATCCAGATGTCTCATGGACGCCAGAGTCTAGCACTATGGTGAGTGTCATGACTGGAAGTATGCTGAGGCAATCAATGATGCGATTGGGGCTTCATGTTTTATACTTGATGTTGAGGTGGAATTGTTGCAAGTATGTGTACCACTTTTGATGGCAGTCATTCTGCAATTTTCCCTGTGTCTGCATGAACTGTAGTGGCTTATGATCAATGTGGATGACTGTTTCCTTCCCAAGAATGTAATGTCTCCACTGGCGGCATGCTTGAACAATTGAGTACATTTCTTTATCATAAGTAGGGTACTTACAGATAGTATATGACAGTGTCTCACTATGATAGGCCATGGGGTGGCCATGTTGAGTGAGAACGATGCCCATAGCATAATCTGAAGCATCTGTCTTGATTTGAAAAGGATGCTGCAGGTCTGGTGGTGAAAGTATTTGGGCTGAGCACAAGAACTGCTTCAAATCATCAAACGCTTGTTGTTGGGATCAGATCCATTCAAATTTTGCCTTACCACCATGCTTGTTTATTTGGCTAAGGGCCCATGTAATATGGGAGAAACCCAACACGAACCTGTGGTAGAAATTAGCAAGGCCCATGAAGCTCCGAAGCTCAGTGAGTGTTGTTGGGGTTGGCCAGTCATAGATGACTTGGATCTTGGCTGGATCCACATGTACGCCATGCTGATCAATGATGTAGCCCAGGTAATGGACCTTGTCCATGTCGAAGGAGCATTTTTCCAAGTTGGCGTATAGCTTGTTCTGCCATAGGGTGTGTAAAACCTGTTGAATATGCTGCAAGTGTTCAGCCCAAGTCTTGCTGTAAATTAGAATTCCATCCAGATACACCACTACAAAAGTATTGGTGAATGGTTGCAGGATATCGTCCATCATTCTCATGAAAGTGGTTGGAGCATTTGTCAAACCAAAGGGCATGACCAACAATTCAAAAAGGCCTTCCTTTGAATTGAAGGTGGTCTTGCATACATCTTTCTATTTTATCGGGACCTGGTTGTAGCCAGAATTTAGATCAATCTTACTGAAGTATTTCCCCCCCATGAGTTGACCAAGGAGGTCATCGATTTGGGGAATTAGGTACCGGTTTCTGACTATGATTTTATTCAGAGCCCGGTAATCAATAGAGTTTCCAGGTTCCATATTTCATCTCTACGAGCACGATTAGTCTCCCGCAAGGTGATGATATGGGGCAGATGTTCCCCTTGTGGAGATTTTCTTGGATATGTCGCTTGATCTCCTCATTCTCTAACAAAGAGCTATGATAGACTAGCCCATTGGGTAGCGGTGCGTCAAGAGTCAGATCGATGGGGTGCTTGACCTCGTAGTGCATAGGTACTCTGAATATTTGATACCCAACTTGGTGCGTAATGTATGGAAGATATTTGTGAAATCTGGCACTGCTTGGTCTCTTTCTTGCCGCAGTGTGGTCCATTTGGTATACAGGTTGTCATAACTTCTGACAGGGTAGTATTGTTCCTTAATAACATCCCTGAAGGATTCCCAGGTGGCCATAACTGAAAATAAGAATGTTTTCTCTGTTTCCTTTTGCTCACAAAAGGTTTCCCACCAATCTTTGACATGGGGAATGGCTTTGAGGAGCACAAAAATAATCTTTTTCTTACTCAAAAAGTTATGTACATAAAAGTACTCTTCTAGTAGATTCAACCACTTGTCTACAACATTTGTTTTTATATGAACTTCAAATATAGGAATATTTAAGTTTATTTGTACCTTGAAGGGGTTGGCGCCTCCATTCGAAGAATATGCGTCGCCTGTTGGTAGCCGCCGAAGGATTTGCTCGAAACTATCCATCATCTCGTTCCTCTATTACGTGAGGGATTCCTCAATCAATAGTTTGAAAGGATCTCCTATCCTATAATATTTATTTTCTCCTACCATGGGAGGTCACTTGGGTGTGCGAGAGCTTCTTTCCTCAAGAGAAACAAGCTCAAGCCCCAAGTCTTTGTACTCCGGCCTCATTGGGGACATGCATTAAGACGACAAGGAGCAGACCGCTCTGATACTACTGATCCAGATTTTATGAGAAGAAATAAATGAATACAATTGATTAATAGGTTCTTAACAAAAAATAACAGAGATACAATAAAACTGGTTTTCTATTCAATAACGAAATAAGCTGAAACTGTAAAATGCAGCGGAAATAAGCTTGCTGGAATGGTGGCGGCTTATCTTTGAGAAGAGATGTGACGGAAGTGTGCATTCGCCAGAAGAAAGTTACAATGAGGCTTTGAAGGCCTTTTTACAATAATCAAGAATGCCAAAAATACTATACATCCAAAAACCTAACCCTAGGAGATGAAGCGCCAAAAGTCATGTGGGCCCCGTTTGGGTAAGTTAGTACATCAAATTCCCGGGGTCGTAACGTTTGCATAAGATCTCCGTTTTAGGTGTGTGATAGCCCGTTAGAAAGATATCATTGAGGAAATTCATTTTGAAGGACCAATCATGCATTTTCTTAACTTTGAGGAGCTCGGTTCCGAAAAACCTTCATTTAGGCCCTCAAAATGGCCTCGGAAGTTAAAACTGCTAAAAATAGTTAAATGCCAAAATTGTCAGAAAACTATTTTGAGATAGTTGGAAAAGGTGGGTGGCCATCGATATGAATATGGGTCAATACTCCCTCCTTAGGAATCAATGGTATCCATTGCATTGAGGTCCCCCATCAGATGAGGAAATTTCTGCTGAATTTGGCCCTGGGTGAGCCACTTGCCTTGGTGCAGGAGCTTCCTTGCTTTGACGACTTGATAAAGATAGATCCTTTGTTGTCAAGTGCTTTGATATGTCTATCCACAATATTATCATTGGATTCCTATTGTAGGCATTCGGGGTTGAGCTATATTGGTTTTAGTTGTTCTGCTACTTCTGAGGTGTCCAATAATGGTGGGAAATAAGGGCGAAGGAGATCCACGTTGAAAACTGGGTGCAGACCAAGGAAAGGAGGAATGTTGAGCTCAAAAAGAATTATCCCCCATAGCCTTGGTGATAGTGTACAACCCACAAAAGAGTGGGCAAAGCTTCTAATGAGGTCCTAGAAGGTGTTCTTTCTGCAAGTGCAACCAAACTTTGTCACCCAACTGAAACTTATGCGACACCCGATGTTGATCATGGCACTGTTTTTACTTGCCATTGGACTTCTATAGGATATCCTAAACCTGTTGGCAGATGTGCTCGATCTGCTCAATGAACTGGGTGGCTTTGTTAGCTTCAGTTGGAGCAGGATATGAGTTAGTTGAGGTGACTAGAAGGGGATGTGCAACATCTATGGGTCCCAATGGTTGGAATCACAACCCCACTTGAAAGGGGATATGGCCGGTTGAGCTATGCATGACTTGGTTGTAGATATGATGGACATAGGGAAGGCTCTTATCCCATGTGCGAGGGTGCTTTGAATTATACATGCAAAGGATATGCACAATCATTTGATTTACAACCTCGGTTTGGCCATCTGTCTAGGGGTGGAAGGCCGTGGATTTGGTGAGCTTGGTGTCCAACAGTGACCAGAGGCTCCACCAGAATGTGCTAATAAATTGACTATCCTGATCTGAGACAATCATCTGTGGGATTCCAAAATGTACCCAGGCTCATCAAAGAAGAGCTTAGCAGTGGCCTCTACTGTGATGCTCTTCTTGCAGCCAACCAGAATCGCCATCTTAGAAAAGTGATCAACAACCACAAAAAAATAGTCATTTCCCCGCTTAGTGGATGGGAGGCCTGACATGTAGTCCATTGAGATGGATTCCCATGGCCTGTCAGGATTAGGAAGAGGGGTGTACAAGCCCTGTTTCTTAGTGGTCAGTTTGGAAATAGCACAGGAAATGCAGGACCTGATATACTTACTGACCTCCGGTCGAAGTTTCGACCAGTATAAATATTTCTTTAATGTCGCCACTCTCTTTTCAACGCCGAAGTGTCCTGCCACCCGACTATAGTGGGCTTCCCAGATCAACTTGACTCACTCACTTGATGGAACACATATATGTCCTAGATGACACAACAACCCATCCTGAAGATGAAAATTATCCACAACTGTGTTTGCACCCAACATTTGGTAGGTGGTGGCAAAGTCAGGGTCTATCTCATAGAGTTGGGGCCATCCAGATGTCTCATGGCCGCAAGAGTCTAGCACCATGGTGAGTGCCACGAATGGCGGTCTATTGAGGAAATCAACGACACAATTGGTGCTTCCTATTTTATACTTGATGTTGAGGTGGAATTGCTGCAAGTATGTGGACAACTTTTTATGGAGGTCATTCTACAATTTTCCCTGTGTCTGCATGAACTGCAGTGGCTTATGATTAGTGTGGATGACTATCTCCTTCCCAAGAATGTAATGTCTTCACTGGCGGCATGCTTGCAAAACAAAGTACATTTCTTTGTCATAAGTAGGGTACTTACAGACAGTATATGACAGTGTCTCACTATGATAGGCCACAGGGTGGCCGTTCTGAGTGAGAATGATGCCCACAACATAGTCTGAAGCATCTGTCTCGATCTAAAAAAGATGTTTCAGGTCTGGTAGTTAAAGTATTGGGGCTGAGAAAAAGCGTTGCTTCAAATCATTGAATTCTTGTTGTTGGGACTAGCCCCACACAAATTTTTCCTTACCACCACCCCTGTCTATTTGGCTGAGGGACCATGCAATACGGGAGAAACCCAACATGAACTTGCAGTAGAAATTGGCAAGGCCCAAGAAGCTCCAAAGCTCAGTGAGTGTTGTTGGGGCTGGTCAGTCATGGATGACTTGGATCTTGGCTGGATCCACATGTACGCCATGATGATCAATGATGTAGCCCAGGTAATGGACCCTGTCCATGCCGAAGGAGCATTTTTCCAAGTTGGTGTATAGCTTATGCTCCTACAGGGTGTGCAGAACCTGCTGAATATGCCGCAAGTGTTCAACCCAAGTCTTGTTGTAAATTAGAATGCCATCCAGATACACCACTACAAAATTATTGGTGAATGGTCGTAGGATATCTTCTATCATCCTCATGAAAGTGGCTAGAGCATTTGTCAAACCAAAGGGCATGACCAACCATTCAAAAAGGCCTTCCTTTGACTTGAAGGCAGTCTTCCATACAACTGTCTATTCTATCGGGACCTGGTGGTAGCCAGACTTTAGATCAGTCTTACTGAAGTATTTTTCCCCCATGAGTTGATCAAGGAGGTCATCGATTCAGGGAATCAGGTACGAGTTTCTGACTGTGATTTTATTCAGATCTCAGTAATCAATACAGAGTCGCTAGGCTCCATCTTTCTTCTGTACCAGCATGATTGGGCTCCTGCAAGGTGATGATCTGGGGTGGATGTGCCCCTTGTGGAGTAGTTCTTGGATATGTCACTTGATCTCCTCATTCTCTAACAAAGAGCAATGATAGACTGGCCCATTGGGTAGTGGTGCGTAGTGGGTCAGATTGATGGGGTGCTTGAGCTAGCAGTGTAGAGGTACCCCTATAGGTGAGGAGAAGATATATGAGTATTCTTCCACGACCTTATCTACTTGCTTCTGTTGTGTGGAGAGGTCGGCCACAGAGACCCTTGATGTGGCTGTGATCTTTCACTTATTCTGAGAGAAAATCATGAAGAAGACAAACTTCCACATCTGAGAGATGACCTTCCTACATTCCTTAGTAGAGATAAAGGAAATAACACTAGGTAAGACTGCCTTGGGTATCCTGTACAATTTCCTGTTCAAAGTAATAATAACACTACGAGGCCTAGACTCATATGCAAAATGACATTTCCATAAATAAGGTTGGCCCAAAAGAACATCACAAACTTTGAGAGGAGCAACATCACACAATACCTCGTCTTTGAAGGGCTTGATGTCGTATGACAGTCGACACTGTTGGCTGATGCGGAGATCGCTTCCTTGTTGGAGCCATCCAATGGTGTATGGTTGTGGGTGCGGCATTTTTGGAAAGGCTATATGCTTGATGACGTCTGCTGAGATGAGTTTCTTCTGGCTACCGCTATCAACAATGAAGTCTAGTGGGGTGCCTTTTACCCACATCTGTGAATGTAAGAGGTGCTCTCCTTCTTCTGGCTCATCTGGTTCACCAGGCTGGAGCTTGGTGGTAGCAATGGTGGCACTGGGTTCCACATCAATGATCTGTATTCTCCTTTCTGGTTCTGGCTCAGTGTCATAATATGCATTTGATTCATAGGATTTCACTTCAGCCACTAGTGACTGCTTTGAGCAGCAGTCAACAATGTTATGCCAAGGGTTCTTATGGAAGTCGCATCAATTCCTGGTATCTTTCTTTTTCTTTTCGGTGTCCTTCTTTACTTGATGCTTGGACTGGTTGTCCTGATACTGTCCATATTTTCTCTATCCTTTGTTCAGTGGGTTGGGGCTGCCCTTTTCTAGCTTTTGTTGTGAGGGGTTCCCAGGCCCAAATTACCGTATCTTTTGTTTGATCTTCTGCTCAATTTTGACGGCATATTGGTAGGCCGTGCCCAAGGATGAGATTTCCAAAAATTCCATTTTGGTCTGGATGTATCTATGCAAAGTACTGTGATACTTGAGTACCAGATGTCACTTCGAATATTTGATACACAACTTGGTGCACAATGTATGGAAGATATTTGTGAAATCTGGCACTACTACGTCTCTTTCTTGCTGCAGTGTGGTCCATTTGGTATACAGGTTGTCATAAATTCTGACAGGGTAGTATTGTTCCTTAATAGAATCCTTGAAGGATTCATAGGTAACTGAAAATAACAAGGTTTCCTCTATTTCCTTTTGCTCACAAAAAGTTTCCCACCAATCTTTAACATGGGGAACGACTTTGAGGAGCGCAAACGTAATCTTCTCTTTACTTGAAAAGTTATGGACAAAAAAATACCCTTCTTATAGATTCAACCACTTGTCCACAACATATGTGTCTATCTGACCTTCAAATATAGGAACATCGAAGTTTATTTGTACCTTTAAGGGGGCGACGCATCTGTTCGAAGAAGATGCATCGCCTATTGGTAGCCGCTGAAGGATTTGCATGAAACTATCCATCATCTCGTTCCTCTGTTGCGTGAGGGCTTCCTTAATCAACAGTTTGAAAGGATCTCCTGTCCTATCATATTTATTTTCTCCTACCATGGGAGGTCACTTGCACATGCGAGAGCTTCTTTCCTCTAGAGAAACAAGATCAAGACCCAACTCTTTGTACTCAGACCTCGTTGGGGACATGCATTAAGACGACAAGGAGAAGACCGCTCTGATACCAATGATCCAGATTTTATGAGAAGAATGAAATGAATACAAATTATTAATAGGTGCTTAACACAAAATATTAGAGATACATTAAAACTAGTTTTCTATTCAATAACGAAATAAGATGAATCTATAAAATGCAGTGGAAACAAGGTTGTTGGAATGGTGGCGGCTTATCTTTGAGAAGAGATGTGATGACAACGCACATTTGCTAGAAGAAAGTTACAATGAGGCTCTGAAGGCCTTTTTAAAATAAGTAAGAATTCCAAAAACCCTATACATATGAAAACCTAACCCTAGGAGATGAAGCGCAAAAGTCATGTGGGCCCCGTTTGGGTAAGTTAGTACATCAACTTCCTGATGTCGTAACTTTTGCATACGATCTTCGTTTTAGATGTGTGATAGCCTGTTAGAAAGGTATCTTCGAGGAGATTCATTTTGTGGGCTCAATCATGCCTTTGGATATCATATAGGATCTTTATTCTTAAAAACCTTAATTTAGGCCCTCAAAATGGCACCGAAAGTTAAAACTGCTAAAAATAGTAAATTGCCAAAATGGTCAGAAAGTTGTTTTGAGCTAGTTGGAAAAGGTGGGTGGCCACCAATATCCATAGGGATAAATACTCCATCCTTAGGAAGAAATGGTATCCATTGCATTGAGGTCCCCCATCAGATGAGGAAATTTCTGCTGAATTTGGCCCTTGGTGAGCCACTTGCCTTGGTGCAGGAGCTGGCCTGCTTTGATGACTCGATAAAGATGGATCCTTTGTTGTTGAGTGCCCTTGATCTGTCTGTCCACAATATGATCATTATATGCCTATTTTAGGCAACTAGGATTGAGATCTATTGGTTTCAGTTGTTCTGCTACTTCTGAGGTGTCCAATAATGGTGGGAAATAAGGGCGAAGGAGATCCACGTTGAACACTGGGTTCAGACCAGGGAAAGGAGGAATGTTGAGCTTAAAAGAATTATCTCCCATGGCCTTGGAGATAGTGTACGGCCCATAAAAGAGTGGGTGAAGCTTCCGATGGGGTCCTGTAAGGCATTCTTTCTGCAAGTGAAACCAAAATTTGTCTCCCACCTGAAACTTATGCGGCACTTGATGTTAATCATGGCACTGTTTGTACTTGTGATTGGAATTTTGTAAGATATCCTGAACCTGTTGGTAGATGTGCTAGATCTGTTCAATGAACAAGGTGGATTTTTCAACTTCAGTTGGAGCAGGATATGAGTTGGTCGATGTGACCGCAAGGGGAAGTGCAACATCTATGGGTCCCAATGGTTGGAATCCCAATCCCACTTGAAAGGGGCTGTGGCCGGTTGAGCTATGTAGGAATAGATTGTAGCTATGTTGGACATAGGGAAGGCTCTCATCCCATGTGTGAGGGTGATTTGAATTATACATGCGAAGGATATGCACAATCATTCAATTTACAACCTTGGTTTGGCCATCTGCATGGGGGTGGAAGGCCGTGGATTTGGTGAGCTTGGTGTCCAGCAGTGACCAGAGGCTCAACCAGAATGTGCTAAGAAATCAACTATATCGATCTGAGACAATGGTTTTTGGAATTCCAATATGTACCTAGACTCATTCAAAGAAGAGCTTGGCAGTGGCCTCTACTATGATGCTCTTCTTGTAGGCAACCAAAATCACCATCTTGGTGGACGGGAGGCCTGACATCATCAACCAAAATCAACCAAAATCATCATTTTCCCGCTTGGTGGACGGGAGGCCTGACATGTAGTCCATTGAGATGGATTCCCATGTCCTGTCAGGAGTAGGAAGAGCGGTGTACAGGCCCTATTTCTTAGTGGTCAGTTTGGAAATAACATAGGTAGTGCAGGACTTGATATATTTGTTGACCTCCTATCAAAGTTTTAGCCAATAGAAATATTTCTATAGCATCACCACTCTCTTTTCAATGACGAAGTGTCCTGCCATCTGAGTTTAGTGGGATTCTTAGATCAACTTTGCTCTCTCACTTGATGGAACACAGATATGGCCCAGATGACACAACAACCCATCCTAAAGATAAAGATTATCGACAACTGCATTTGCACCCAACATTTGGTAGGTGGTGGTGAAGTCAGGGTCTGTCTCATAGAGATGGGGTCATCCAGATGTCTCATGGCTACAAGAATCTAGCACCGTGGTGAGTGCCGCGATTGACGATCTGCTAAGGTAATCAGTGAAATGATTGGTGCTTCCTGTTTTATACTTGATGTTGAGGTGGAATTGTTGCAAGTATGTGGACCACTTTTGATGGCAGTCATTCTGCAATTTTCCCTGTGCCTGCATGAGATGCAGTGGCTTATGATCAGTGTGGATGACTATCTCCTTCCTAAGAATGTAATGTCTCCACTGGTGGCATGCTTGCACAACAGAGTACATTTCTTTTTCATAAGTAGGGTACTTACAGACAATATATGATAGTGTCTCACTATGATAGGCCACAAGGTGGCCGTGCTGAATGAGAACAACACCCACAACATAGTTTGAAGCATCTGTCTCGATCTGAAAAGTATGTTGCAGGTTTAGTAGTGAAATTACTGGGGCTGAGCACATGCACTGGTTCAAATCATCAAATGCTTCTTATTGGGACCCACCCCATGCAAATTTCTCCTTACCACCACCCATGTTTATTTGGCTGAGGTCCCATGCAATATGGGAGAAGCCCAACACGAACCTGCGTTAGAAATTGGCAAGGCCTAAGAAGCTTCGAAGCTCAATGAGTGTTGTGGGGGTTGGCTAGTCATGGATGATTTGGATCTTGGATGGATCCACATGTACATGATGCTGATCAATGATGTGGCCTAGGTAATGGACCATGTCCATGCCGAAGGAGCATTTTTCCATGTTGGCGTATAGCTTGTGCTGACATAGGGTGTGCAAAACCTGTTGAATATGCTGCAAGTGTTCGACCTAAGTCTTGCTATAAATTAGAATTCCATCCAGATACACCACTACAAAAGTATTGGTGAATGGTTGCAGGATATCGTCCATCATCCTCATTAAAGTGGCTGGAGCATTTTTCAAGCCAAAGGGCATGACCAACCATTCAAAAAGGCCTTACTTTGACTTGAAGGCAGTCTTCCATACATCTGTCTATTCTATTAGGACCTGGTGGTAGCCAGACTTCAGATCAATCTTACTGAAGTATTTGGCCCCTGTGAGTTGATCAAGGAGGTCATCGATTCATGGAATCGGGTACCATTTTCTGACTGTGATTTTATTTAGAGCTTGGTAATCAATACAAAGTCACCAGGTTCCATCTTTCTTTTGTGCCAGCACGATTGGGCTCCTGGAAGGTGATGAGATGGGGCACATGTGCCCCTTGTGGAGTATTTATTCGATCTATCGCTTGATCTCCTGATTCTCTAACAAAGAGTGGTGAGAGACTGACCCATTGGATAGTGGTGCACCGGGGGTCAGATCGATGGGGTGCTTGACCTGGCAGTGTAGAGGTACCCCTGTAGGTGAGGAGAAGATATCCGAGTATTCTTCCACGACCTTATCTACTTTCTTCTGGTATGTGGAGAGGTCATCTGTAGAGACCCTAGATGTGGCTATGAGATTTTTCTTATTAGGAGAGTGAATCATAAAGATGAAAAAATTCCCCGTCTGAGAGATGAACTTCTTGCATTTCTTATCAGAGATGAAGGAAATAAAACTAGGTGGGATTGCCTCGGGCATCCTATACAATTTCCTATTCAAATTAATAATAACACTACAAGGCCTAAACTCATATACAACATGATGTTTCCATAAATAAGGTTGGCCCAAAAGAACATCACAAACTTCGAGAGGAGCAACATCACATAATACCTCATCTTTGAAGGGCTTGCTATCGTATGATAGTCAACACTGTTGGTTGATGCAGAGATCTCTTCCTTGGCGGAGCCATCCAATGGTTTATGGTTGTGGGTGTGACGTTGTTGGTAGGGCTATCCGCTTGATGACCTATACTGAGATGAGGTTCTTCTGGCTACCACTATCAATGATGAAGTGCATCAGGGTGCCTTTTACCCACATCTGTGAATGGAAGAGGTGCTCTCCTTCTTTTGGCTCATATGGTTCACCAGGCTCGAGCTTGGTGGTAGCAACGGTGGCACTGGGTTCTGTGTCAATGATCCATATTCCCCTTTCTAGTTCTGGCTCAGAGTCATAATCTACATCTGATTCATAGGCTTTCACTTCAGCCACAAACAACTTCTTTGAGCGACAATCATCAGTGTTATGCCAAGGGCTCTTATAGAAGTTGCACCACTTCTTGGTATATTTCTTTGTCTTTTCGGTGTCCTTCTTTGCTTGTGACCTGGAATAGTTGTCCTTATACTATCCATCTTTGCTCTGTCCTTTGTTCGGTGGGTTGGGGCCACTCTTTCCTGGATTTTGTTGTGAGAGGTTCCCAGGCCCAAATTGCCACATCTTTTGTTTTAGCTTCTGCTCAATTTTGACGGCATATCAGTAGGCCGCGCCCAAGGACGAGATGTCCAGAAATTCCATTTCAGTCTGGATGTATCTATGCAGAGAACTATGATACTTGAGTACCAGATGTGGCTCTGAATATTTGAAACCCAACTTGGTGCACAAGGTATGGAAGATATTTGTGAAATCTTGCACTTCTTGGTCTCTTTCTTGCCGCAGTGTGGTCCATTTGGTATATAGGTCATCATAACTTTTGACAGGGTAGTATTGTTCCTTAATAGAGTCCTTGAAGGATTCCTAGGTGGCCGTAACTAAAAATAAAAAGGTTTCCTCTATTAACTTTTTCTCACAGAATGTTTCCCACCAATCTTTGACACGGGGAACGACTTTAAGGAGTGCAAAAGTAATGTTTTCTTTACTCGAAAAGTTATGGATAGAAAAACACCCTTCTAGTAGATTCAACCACTTGTCTACAACATCTACGTTTATCTAACTTTCAAATATAGGAACATCGAAGTTTATTTGTACCTTGAAGGGGGCATCGCCTCCTTTTGAAGAAGATGAGTCACCTGTTGGTAGCTGCCGAAGGATTTGCATGAAACTATCCATCATCCCATTCCTCTGTTGTGTGAGGGATTCCTCCATCAACAGTTTGAAAGGATCTCCTACCCAATCATATTTATTTTCTCCTGCCATGGGAGGTCGCTTGGGCTTGCGAGAAATTCTTTCCTCAAGAGAAACAAGCTTGAGACCCAACTTTTTGTACTCCGACCTCCTTAGGGACATGCATTAAGACAACAAGGAGCAGACCACTCTGATACCACTGATCCAGATTTTATGAGTAGAACGAAGTGAATACAGATTATTAACATGTGCTTAACACAAAATAACATAGATACTATAAAACTAGTTTTCTATTCAATAACGAAATAAGTTGAAACTGTAAAATGCAGCGGAAGCAAGCTTGTTGGAATGGTTGCGGCCTATATCTGAGAAGAGATGTGACGACAATGCACATTCTCCAGAAGAAAGATACAATGAGTCTCTGAAGGCCTTTTTAAAATAATAAATAATTCCAAAAACCCTAGACATCCAAAAACCTAACCCTAGGAGATGAAGCACCAAAAGTCATGTGGGCCCCGTTTGGGTAAGTTAGTACATCAACTTCCCCAGGTCCTAACTTTTGCATACGATCTCCGTTTTAGGCATGTGATATCCCGTTGGAAAGGTATCATTGAGGATATTCATTTTGGGGGACCTATCATGCTTGTGGCTATCATTGAGGAGCTCTATCCAGAAAAAAGCTCATTTAGGCCCTCAAAATGGCCCCGGAAGTTAAAACTGCTAAAAATAGTAAATTACCAAAATTGTCAGAAAACTGTTTTGAGCCAGTTGGAAAAAGTGGGTGGAAAATTATATCCATATGGATCAATAATCCCTCCTTATGAAGTAATGGTCTCCATTGCATTGAGGTCCCCCATCAGATGAGGAAATTTATGCTGAATTTGGGCCTGGGTGAGCCACTTTCTTTGGTGCAGGAGCTGCCCTGCTTTGATGACTCGATAAAGCTGGATCCTTTGTTGTTGAGTGCCCTTGATCTGTCTATCCACAATTTGATCATTGGATTCCTATTGTAGGTAGTCGAGGTTGAGCTCTGTTGGTTTTAGTTGTTCTGCTACTTCTGAGGTGTCCAATAATGGTGGGCAATAAGGGTGAAGGAGATCCACGTTGAACACTAGGTGCAGAACAAGGAAAGGAGGAATGTTGAGCTCAAAAGAATTATCCCCCATAATCTTGGTGATAGTGTATGACTCATAACAAAGTGGGAGAAGCTTCTGATAGGGTCCTGTAATGCATTCTTTTTGCAAGTGAAACCAAACTTTCTTGCTCACCTGAAACGTATGTGGCACCCAATGTTGATCATGGCATTGTTTGTACTTGTCATTAGACTTTTGTCGGATATCTTGAACTTTTTGGTGGATGTGCTATATCCGATCAATTAACCAGGTGGCTTTGTCAGCATGAGTTGGAGCAGGAGATGAGTCGGTCGAGGTGACCGAAAGGGGAAGTGCAACATCTATGGGTCCCAATGGTTGGAATCCCAACCCCACTTGAAAGGGGCTGTGGCCGGTTGATATATGTAGGGATCGATTGTAGCTATGCTAGACATAGGGAAGGCTCTCATCCCATGTGTGAGGGTTCTTTGAATTATACATGCGAAGGATATACAAAATCATTCAATTTACAACCTTGGTTTGGCCATCTGTTTGGGGGTGGAAGGCCATGGAATTGGTGAGCTTGGTGTCCAACAGTGACCAGAGGCTCGACCAAAATGTGCTCAGAAATCGACTATCGTGATCTGAGATAATGGCTTCTGGGATTCCAAAATGTACCCAGACTCGGTCAAAGAAGAGCTTGGCAATGGCCTCTACTGTGATGCTCTTCTTGCACACAACCAGAATTGCCATCTTAGAAAAGCGATCGACAACCACAAAAACACAGTAATTTCCTCACTTGGTGGATGAGAGGCCTGACATGTAGTCCATTGACATGGATTCCCATGGCCTGTTAGGAGTAGGAAGAGGGGTGTACAGGCCCTATTTCTTAGTGGTCAGTTTGGCAATAGTGCAGAAGGTGCAGGACCTGATATACTTGCTAACCTCCATCGAAGTTTCAGACAGTAGAATTGTTTCTATAGCATCGCCACTGTCTTTTCAACACTGAAGTGTCCTGCCACCAGATTATAGTGGGATTCGCAGATGAGCTTCGCTCACTCACTTGATGTAACACAGATATGGCCCAGATGACACAACAACTCATCATGAAGATGGAAATTATTGACAACTATGTTTGCACCCAACATTTGGTAGGTGGTGGCAAAGTCAGGGTCTGTCTCATAGAGTTGAGGCCATATAGATATCTCATGGCCACAAGAGTCTAGCACCATGGTGAGTGTCATGACTGGCGGTTTGCTGAGGCAATCATCAATGCGATTGGTGCTTCCTGTTTTATTCTTCATGTTGAGGTGGAATTTTTGCAAGTATGTGGACCACTTTTGATGGCGGTCATTCTGCAATTTTCCCTGTGTGTGCATGAACTGCAGTGGCTTATGATCAGTGTGGATGACTTTCTTCTTCCTAAGAATGTAATGTCTCCACTGGCAGCATGCTTGCATAACAGAGTACATTTCTTTGTCATAAGTAGGGTACTTATGGACAATATATGATAGTGTCTCACTATGATAGGCCACGAGGTGGCCATGCTGAGTGAGAATGACACCCACGACATAGTCTGAAGCATCTATCTCGATCTGAAAAGGATATTGTAGGTATGGTAGTGAAAGTACTGGGGCTGAGCACAAGCGCTGCTTCAAATCATCGAACACTTGTTGTTGGGACTGACCCCACACAAATTTTTCCTTACCACCACCCCTGTTTATTTGGCTGAGGGCCCATGTAATATGGGAGAAACCCAACACGAACCTGCGGTAGAAATTGGCAAGTCCCAAGAAGCTTGGAAGCACAGTGAGTGTTGTTGGGGCTGGCTAGTCACAGGTGACTTGGATCTTGGTTGGATCAACATGTACACCATACTAATAAATGATGTAGCCTAGGTAATGGACCTTGTTCATGCCGAAGGAGCATTTTTCCAAGTTGGGGTATAGCTTGTGTTGCCGCAAGGAGTGCAGAACCTACTGAATATGCTGCAAGTGTTCGGCCCAAGTCTTGCTATAAATTAGAATTCCATCCAGATACACCACTACAAAATTGTTGGTGAATGGTCGCAGAATATAGTCCATCATCCTCATGAAAGTGGCTGGAGCATTTGTCAAACTAAAGGGCATGACCAACCATTCAAAAAGGCCTTCCTTTGACTTGAAGGCGGTCTTCCATACATATGTCTATTCTATTGGGACTTGGTGGTAGCTAGACTTCAGATCAATCTTACTGAAGTATTTGGCCCCTGTGAGTTGATCAAGGAGGTCATCGATTTGGGGAATCAGGTACCGATTTCTGACTGTGATTTTATTCAGAGCCAGGTAATCAGTACATAGTCGCCAGGTTCCATCTTTCTTTTGTACCAGCATGATGGGGCTCCTGCAAGGTGATGAGATGGGGCGGATGTGCCCCTTGTGGAGCAATTCTTCTATCTTTCACTTGATCTCCTCATTCTCTAAAAAAGAGAAACTATAGACTGGTCCATTGGGTAGCAGTGTGCCTGGGGTCAGATCAATGGGGTGCTTAACCTGGCAGTGAAGAGGTACCCCTGTAGGTGAGGAGAAGATATCCTAGTATTCTTCCATGACATTATATACTTTCTTCTACTATGTGGAGAGGTTCACCGCAGAGACCCTAGATGTGGCTGTGATCTTTCGCTTATTCTGAGAGTGAATCATGAAAAAGAAAAACTTCACCGTCTGAGAGATGACCTTCCTGCATTGCTTATCAAAGATCAAGGAAATAACACTAGGTGGGATTGCCTCGTGTATCCTGTACAATTTCCTATTCAAAGTAATAATAACACTACGAGGCCTAGACTCATATACAACATGACGTTTCCATAAATAAGGTTGGCCCAAAAGAACATCCCAAACTTCGAGAGGAGCAACATCACACAATACCTCATCTTTGAAGGGATTGATGCCATATGATAGTCGACACTGTTGGCTGATGTGGAGATTGCTTCCTTTGGGGAGCCATCCATTGGTGTATGGTTGTAGGTGTGGCATTGTTGGCAGGGCCAACTGCTTGATGAAATCTACTGATATGAGGTTCTTCTGGCTACCACTATCAATGATGAAGTGTAGTGGGGTGCCTTTTACTAACATCTATGAATGGAAGAGGCGCTCTCCTTCTTCTGGCTCGTCTAGTGCACCAGGCTGGAGCTTGGTGGTAGCAATGGTGGCACTGGGTTCCATATCATTGATCCACCTCCCCCTTTCTAGTTCTGGCTCTAAGTCATAATCTGCATCTGATTCAGAGGCTTTCACTTCGGCCACAAGTGACTTCTTTAAGCGAGAGTCAGTAGTGTTATGCCAAGGGATCTTATGGAAGTCACACCACTTCCCGGTATCTTTCTTTGTATTTCTGGTGTCCTTATTTTATTGCGGCTTGTACTAGTTGTCCTGATATTGTCCATCTTTTCTCTGTCCTTTGTTTAGTGGGTTGGGGCTGCCCTTTCCTGGATTTTGTTGTGAGGGGTTCCCGGGCCCAAATTTCCGCGTTTTTTGTTTGAGCTCCTGCTCGATTTTGATGACATATCGGTAGGCTACGCCCAAGGATGATATGTCAAGAAATTCCATTTCGGTCTGGATGTATCTATGCAGAGAAATGTGATACTTGAGAACTAGATGTCACTCTGAATCTTTGATACCCAACTTGGTGCGCAAGGTATGGAAGATATTTGTGAAATCTGGCAATGCTTGGTCTCTTTCTTGTCGCAGTGTGGTCCATTTGGTATACAGGTCGTTATAACTTTCGACAGGGTCGTATTGTTCCTTAATAACATCCCTTAAGGATTCCCAGGTGGCCGTAACTGAAAATAACGAGGCTTCCTCTATTTCCTTTTGCTCATAGAAAGTTTCCCACAAATCTTTGACATGGGGAACGGCTTTGGGGATCGCAAAAGTAATCTTTTATTTACTCGAAAAGTTATGGATAGAAAAATACCCTTCTAGTAGATTCAACCACTTGTCTATAGCATCTGTGTCTATTTGACCTTCAAATATAGGAACATCGAAGTTTATTTGTACCTTTAAGGGGGTGTTGCCTCCGTTTGAAGAAGATGTGTTGCCTGTTGGTAGCCGCCGAAGGATTTGTGGGAACCTATCCATCATCTTGTTCCTCTGTTGCGTGAGGGCTTCCTCAATCAATAGTTTGAAAGGATCTCCTGTCCCATCATATTTATTTTCTCCTACCATGGGGGGTCACTTGGGCATGTGAGAGCTTCTTTCCTCAAGAGAAATAAGCTCGAGACCCAACTCTTTGTACTCCGACCTCGTTGGGGACATGCATTAAGACAACAAGGAGAAGACCGCTCTGATACCACTGATCCAGATTTTATGAGAAGAAAAAAATGAATACAGATTATTAATAGGTGCTTAACACAAAATAACAAAGATATAGTAAAACAGGTTTTCTATTCAATAACGAAATATGATGAAACTGCAAAATGTAGTGGAAACAAGCTTGCTGGAATTTTGGCGGCTTATCTCTGAGAAGAGATGTGACGGAAGCACGCATTCACCAGAAGAAAATTACAATGAGGCTCTGAAGGAATTTTTACAATAAGAAATAATTCCAAAAACCCTAGACATCCAGAAACCTAACCCTAGGAGATGAAGCGCCAAAAGTCATGTGGGCCCTGTTTGGGTAAGTTAGTACATCAACTTCCCGGGGTCATAACTTTTGCATACGATCTCCATTTTAGGTGGGTGATAACCCATTGGAAAGTTATCATTGAGGAGATTCGTATTGGGAGCTCAATAATTCTTTCCTATATCATTGAGGAGCTCAATCCTGAAAAACCTTCATTTAGGCCCTCAAAATGGCCCTAGAAGTTAAAACTACTAAAAATAGTAAATTGCCAAAATTGTCAGAAAACTGTTTTGAGCTTGTTGGAAAAGGTGGGTGGCCATCGATATCCATATGGATAAATCCTTCCTCCTTAGGAAGAAATGGTATCCATTGTGGTGAGGTCCCTCATCAGATGAGGAAATTTCTACTGAATTTGGCCCTAGGTGAGCCACTTGCCTTGTGCAGGAGCTGCCCTTCTTTGACAACTCGATAAAGTTGGATCCTTTGTTGTCGAGTGCCCTTGATCTATCTATCCACAATATTATCATTGCATGACTATTGTAGGTAGTTTGGGTTGATATCTGTTGGTTTCAATTGTTCTGCTACTTTTGAGGTGTCCAATAATGGTGGGAAATAAGGACGAAGGAGATCCGTGTTGAACACTGGGTGCAGACCAAGGAAAGGAGGAATGTTGAGATTAAAATAATTATCCCCCATGGCCTTGGTGATAGTTTATGACCCATAATAGAGTGGGTGAAGCTTCCAATGGGGTCTTGTAAGGCGCTCTTTCTACAAGTTCCACCAAACTTTTTCGCCCATCTGAAACTTATGCAACACCCGATGTTGATCATGGTGTTGTTTGTACTTGTCATTGGAATTCTGTAGGATATCCTGAACCTATTGGCAGATGTGATGGATCTGCTCAATGAACCAGGTGGATTTGTTAGCTTCAGAGCAGGAGATGAATCGGTCAAGGTGACCGCAAGGGGAAGTGCAACATCTATGGATTCCAATGGCTAGAATCCCAACCCCACTTGAAAGGGTCTGCGACTGGTTGAGCTATGTAGGGCTCAGTTGTAGCTATGCTGGACATATGGAAGGCTCTCGTTCCATGTGCGAGCTTGCTTTGAATTATACATGCAAAGGATATGCACAATCATTCAATTTATAACCTCAGTTTGGCCATCTTTCTGGGTGTGGAGGGCCGTGGATTTGGTGAGCTTGGTGTCCAGTAGTGACCAGAGGCTCGACCAGAATGTTCTGAGAAATCGACTATCCCGATCTAAGACAATGGTTTGTGGGATTCTAAAATATACCCAAAATCGTTCAAATAAGAGCTTGGAAGTGGCCTCTACTGTGATGCTCTTCTTGCAGGCAACCAGAATCACCATCTTAGAAAAGTGATCAACAACCACAAAAACACAGTCATTTCCCCAATTGGTGGATGGGAGGCCCAACATGTAGTCCATTGAGTTGGATTCCCATGGCTTTTCAGGAGTAGGAAGAGGGGTGTATAGGCCCTCTTTCTTAGTGGTCATATTGGAAATAGCACAGGCATTGCAGGACCTGATATACTTGCTGACCTCCTGTTGAAGTTTCGGGCAATAGAAATGTTTCTGTAGCATCACCACTTTCTTTTCAATGCCGAAGTGTCCTGAAACCCGACTGTAGTGGGATTCCCAGATCAGCTTCACTCACTCACTTGTTGGAACACATATATGGACTAGATGACACAACAACACATCCTAAAGATGGAAATTATCGACAACTACGTTTGCACCCAACATTTGGTAGGTGGTGGTGAAGTCAGGGTCTTTCTCATAAAGTTTGAGCCATCTAGATGTCTCATGGTTGTAAGATTCTAGCACCGTGGTGAGTGCTGCGACTGGTGGTTTGCTGAGGAAATCAACGACGCGATTGGTGCTTGCTGTTTTATACTTGATGTTAAGGTGGAATTGCTGCAAGTATGTGGACCACTTTTGATGGTGTACATTCTACAATTTTCCCTATGTCTGCATGAACTATAGTGGCTTATGATAAGTGTGGATGACTGTCTCCTTCCCAAGAATGTAATGTCTCCACTAGCGGCATGCTTGCACAATGGAGTACATTTCTTTGTCATAAGTAGGGTACTTACGGATAGTATCTGATAATGTCTCAGTATGATAGGCCATGGGGTGGCTGTGATGAGTGAGAACGATGCCCACAACATAGTCTGGAGATTTTATCTTGATCTGAAAAGGATGTTGTAGGTCTGGTAGTGAAAGTACTGGGGCTGAGCACAAGCAATGCTTGAAATCATCAGACACTTGTTGTTGGGACCGACCCCACGCAAATTTCACCTTACCACCACCCCTTTTTATTTGGCTGAGGGCCCATTCAATATGGGAGAAACCCAACACAAACCTGACGTAGAAATTGGCAAGGCCCAAGAAGCTCTGAATCTCAGTGAGTGTTGTTGGGGCTGGCCAATCATGGATGAATTGGATCTTGGTTGGATCCACATGTATGCCATGTTGATCAATGATGCAACCTAGGTAATGGACCTTTTCCATGTTGAAGGATAATTTTTCCAAGTTGGCGTATAGCTTGTGCTGCTGTAAGGTGTGCAGAACCTGCTGAATATGCTGCAAGTGTTCGGCCCAAATCTTTCTGTAAATTAGAATGCCATCCAGATACACCACTACAAAAGTATTGTTGAATGGTCACAGGATATCATCCATCATCCTCATGAAAGTGGCTGGAGCATTTGTCAAACCAAAGGGAATGACCAACCATTCAAAAAGGCCTTCCTTTGACTTGAAGGCGGTCTTCCATGCATCTGTCTATTCTATTGGGACCTAGTGGTATCCAGACTTTAGATCAATCTTACTGAAGTATTTGTCCCCCATGAGTTGATCAAGGAGTTCATCAATTCAGGGAATCAGGTACCGGTTTCTGACTGTGATTTTATTCAGAGCCCAGTAATCAGTACAGAGTCGCCAGGTTCCATCTTTCTTCTATACCAGCATGATTGGACTCCCGCAACATGATGAGATGGGGTGGTTGTGCCCCTTGTGGAGTAGTTCTTGTTTATGTCGCTTGATATACTCATTCTGTAACAAAGAGTGATGATATACTGGCCCATTCAGTAGCAGTGCGTTGGGGGTCAGATCAATGGGGTGCTTGACCTGGCAGTGAAGAGGTACCCATGTAGGCGAGGAGAAGATATCCGAGTATTCTTCCATGACCTTATCTACTTGCTTCTATTGTTTGGAGAGGTCGACCAAAGAGACTCTATATGTGGCTATGATCTTTCGCTTATTCTGAGAGCGAATCATGAAGAAAACAAACTTCCCCCTCTGAGAGATGACCTTCCTACATTGCTTAGTAGATATCAAGGAAATATCACTAGGTGGGACTACCTCGGGTATCCTGTACAATTTTTTGTTCAAAGTAATAATAACACTACAAGGCCTAGACTCATATATAACATGACGTTTCCATAAATAAGGTTGGTCCAAAAGAACATCACAAACTTTGAGAGGAGCAACATCACACAATACCTCATCTTTGAAGGGCTTGATGTCGTACGACAATCGACACTGTTGGTTGACGTGGAGATCGCTTCCTTGGTGGAGCCATCAAATGGTGTATAGTTGTGGGTGTGGCGTTGTTGGAAGGGCCAACTGCTTCATGACCTCTGCTGAGATGAGGTTCTTCTAGCTACCGCTATCAATGATGAAGTGCGGTGGGGTTCCTTTTACCCACATATGTGAATGGAAGAGGTGCTCTCCTTCTTCTGGCTTGTCTGGTTCACCATGCTGGATCTTGGTGGTAGCAACGGTGGAACTCGGTTCCGCATCAATGATCCATCTTCCCCTTTCTAGTTCTGGCTTAGAGTCACAATCTACATCTGATTCAGAGGCTTTCACTTCAGCCATTGACGACTTCTTTGAGCAATAGTCAACAGTGTTATGCCAAGGGATCTTATGGAAGTCGCACCACTTCCCAGTGTCTTTCTTTGTCTTTTTGGTGTCCTTCTTTCCTTGTGGATTGGACTAGTTGTCCAGATACTTTCCATATTTTCTCTGTCCTTTGTTCGGTGGGTTGGGGATGCCCTTTCCTGGATTTTGTTGTGAGGGGTTCCTAGGCCCAAATTGCCACGCCTTTTGTTTGAGCTTCTGCTCAATTTTGATGGCATATAGGAAGGCCACGCCCAAGGATGAGATGTCCAGAAATACCATTTCAGTTGGGATGTATCTATGCAGAGTACTGCGATACTTGAGCCCTAGATGTCTCTTCGAATATTTGATACCCAATTTGGTGTGCAAGGTATGGAAGATATTTTTGAAATTTGGCACTATTTGGTCTCTTTCTTGCCGCAGTGTGGTCCATTTGGTATACAGGTCATCATAACTTTCGACAGGGTAGTATTGTTCCTTAATAGCATCCCTGAATGATTCCTAGGTGGCTATAACTGAAAATAATGAGGTTTCCTCTATTTCCTTTTGCTCATAGAAAGTTTCCCACCAATCTTTGACATGGGGAACGACTTTGAGGAGCGCATAAGTAATATTTTCTTTACTTGAAAAGTTATGGACAGAAAAATACCCTTCTAGTAGATTCAACCACTTGTCTGCAACATCTGCATCCATCTGACCTTCGAATATAGGAACATCAAAGTTTATTTGTACCTTGAAGGGGGCAGCACCTCCGTTCGAAGAAGATGTGTCGCCTATTGGTAGCCGCCAAAGGATTTGCGCAAAACTATCCATCATCTCATTCCTTTGTTGTGTGAGGGATTCCTCAATCAATAGTTTGAAAGGATATTCTATCTCGTCATATTTCTTTTCTCCTACTATGGGAGGTTTCTTGGGAATGTGAGATCTTCTTTCCTCAAGAGAAACAAGCTTTAGACCCAACTCTTTATACTTCGACCTCGTTGGGGACGATCATTAAGACGATAAGGAGCAGACCACTCTGATACCACTGATCCTCATTTTATGAGAAGAAAAAAATGAATACATATTATTAATAGGTTCTTAACACAAAATAACAAAGATACAATAAAAATGATTTTCTATTCAATAACGAAATAATTTGAAGCTGTAAAATGGAGGGGAAACAAGCTTGCTGGAATGGTGGCGACTTATCTCTAAGAATAAAGGAAAGTTACATTGAGCCTTTGAAGGAATTTTTACAATAAGAAAGAATGCCAAAAACCCTAGACATCCAAAAACCTAACCCTAGGATATGAAGCACCAAAACTCATGTGGGCCCTGTTTGGGTAAGTTAGTACATCAACTTCCCGGGGTCGTAACTTTTGCATATGATCTCTGTTTCAGGTGTGTGATAGCCCATTGGGAAGGTATTGTCGAGGAGATTCATTTTGGGGGATCAATCATGCCTTAAGATATCATTGAAGAGCTCAATCCCGAAAAAATCTTCATTTAGGCCCTCAAAATGGCCCTGGAAGTTAAAATTGCTAAAAATAGTAAATTGCCAAAATTGTCAAAAAACTATTTTGAACCAGTTGGAAAAGGTGTGTGGACACCGATATCCATATGGATCAAGTGATATTTTTTTTACCATCACTAAATAATTCCAATGGAAATCCCATATGGAGGATTTATTAAGAAGTAAAGAATCGTACCGGATTACCTTGGGAAAGGAAAAGGAACCCACTGATGATGAAAATAAAGTCAAACAGGATAATAGGAATGACGAAGCACATGGACTGATCGGAATGTCCATCTCTCTTGATTTAAGGTTCCACCTTCAAGAAATTGATGAACTCGATGAGTCTTGGGAAAAGATTGAATCTATTTTTGGTAAACACAATAATATTCAAGCACATCAGTTAGAAAATCAGATATTGATGTTAACTCCAAATGATTTTTCTTTCTTTGAAGACTATCTATCTAAGTTTAAAACACTTAGAATTTTATGTGAAGAGTGTAACATAAAGCTAGAGGAAGAGAGTTGCATCTATATTATTATTTTTAAGCTATATATTGCATATTTTGTGTTTTTATATACCTTTTATTCCATGGGAGAGGGTCTAGGGAAAGATTATAAAAAACCCACTCTTGAGTCCTTTTGTTATTCTTTGATTAGAGAGAAATATAATCTTGTACAACTTGGAGTGATCAACATTGTAGGTACCTCCAACAAAGCCTTAGTATTCCAGTATAAATATAAACCTAAGAATACCAAGAAGAAACATCCTCGCCTCAACAACAAACAAAACAAGGGTCCCAAACCCACTTCGACAACTTCATCTCCTAATGGTGACAAAGGAGAAAAATCTAAAAATAAGAACATTGAAAAACATTTGAAATTTTGTGCAAAATATGGTCATTATGAGTTCAAATGTTTCAAGAACATGGAATCTTTAGAAGCAGTGATGAAGAAGCACAACATCAATATTTATTCTCCTCATCCTTATTCTTCTTCTCATGGACATGCACTTTTTGCTTCTGGTTTCTCCTTCAATTAAACTTATGTTTCTTCTTTTGATGAGTGGCTTATTGAATCTCTAGCATCTTATCATATGGCTAAGGAGAAAGCCATATTTTCCACTCTAAATGAATGAAACACCAAGAAAATATTTGTTAGTGATGATATATCTCTTAGTGTTGTAGGATATGGAACAATTCAGGTAGATAATGGTAATTTCAATGATGTATTATGTGTTCCAAGTCTTTCCTGTAACCTTCTATCAATATATCAAATCACTCATTCAGGTGAAGGTAAAACCATAGAGTTTTTACCTCACCAAGTTGTAATCAAGGGTCTCAAATATCCTCAACATGTTCTTGCAACTAGAATTGTTGATGATATTACCAGGTTGTACAAGTTTGAAAACTTTTGGTCATCATCTTTTCCATCAGTTTTTGTTGCTCATAGAGATGACTTGAGAAAACTTTGGCATGAGTGGTTTGGTCATATAAACTATCTGTCATTGAAACAACTATCTAATCAACATATGATGACTGGTGTTTGTGTCGGTTGTGTTTTCGACAAACATGATTGGGACAATTTTGAAAAACGTGCCTCTTGGCATGCCTCGGGCCCTTGGCAGCTAATTCACAACAACTTGTGTGGTATGCTTTATTCTCATTCTTTTTTGGGGTGCAAGTATTTCTTAACTTTCATTGATGAATTTTCTATACATACTTGGATTTACTTCTTAAAACTTAAGAGCGATTTTTTTGACAAGTTTTTGGCCTACAAGGCCCTTGTAGAAAAGGAATCTAGACATAAAATTCAAAGGTTAAGAACAAATAATGGAGGAGAATATGTGAACAATAATTTTACAAGTTACTGCACTACACATGACATCCAAATGCAAAAAACTATTCCATATACACCACAAAAAATTGTGTTGCTGAGAGAAAGAACCACACATTAAAATAAATGGCTAATTCTATGATCCAATATAAGGGATTATGTCTAAAGTATTGGGTGGAAGCCACCAACTGTGAAAATTACATAGTAAATCACACTCCCACAAAGGCTCTTAAAAATATAACACCTTAAGAAGCTTGAACTAAAATTAAACCAGATGTAAGTCACTTCCGTGTATTTGGTAGTATAACATTGGCTCACATTCCTAATGAGAAAACGTAGCATTACAGCTTAAAATTTGGAAGTGTATATTTGTTGGTTATTCTGAAGATGTCAAAGGTTAGAGACTTCTTCAACCACATTGTAATGAAATTATTATTAGAAGAGATGTTAAATTTGATGAAAATATCTTGGTCTGCGAGCCTATTCGACGATTGTTCCTTCTTCGTCCTACGAGCCATCTTTGACGTTTGTTCCTTATTATGTTTCTATTCCATTTTGTTCTCCAGATGATGATAGCGAGGATGAAAATACACCTCTGTCTGTTCACCTTCATCCAAATGAGTGCATTGAACCTAAACCAGAACCAACACCATCGATTCCTAGATGGGTCCATTCAACACGAGAAGCAGTTGGTGATCTTGTCGATGATCCTTCATATCAGCATTGGACACGTTCATAGTTCTAGCGAGCCTCTTCTCTTTTGGCTCACGTTTTAGAGACTCATGATCTAGATACACTTGTTGAAGCTTTAGGTAATCCATATTGGGATACAAAAATGAATGAAAAGTATCGTTCTTTAATGGAAAATGATACTGGGGATCTTGTACCTCTTCTAAAAGGAAGAAAACTTGTCAAATGTAAATGGGTCTATAGAACTAAGTATGTATCTGATGGAAGTGTTGAAAGACACAAGGATCAGTTAGTTGTGAAAGGATTTTCCCAAGTTGAAGGAGTTGAATATAATGAGATATTTTCCCTTGTAGCCAAAATTAATTCCATCTAACTTGTTCTTTCCCTTACTTCCTCACATAGATGGGAGGTCCATTAGATGGATGTTAAATCTGCCTTCTTGCATGGGGATTTGAAAGAATAAATCTACATGGAAAAACCTCTTGGATAGGGGGGATTTTAAATCATCAAAAGTTGTTTGAGCATGTTCATCCCATCAAAATGGGATATCATGGCACGTTAAGCAGAGAAAACCATGTGCACGGGTGGCATAATATAGGACAAAGCGACGCAAAAAGTTGGCTTTGCCTTGTAGGCTCTGTAGTTGGCAGAAATTCCTAGGTGGTGGAATTTTTGTGATATCTTGGACATTGAGGGGCTCCATAGTGATGTCGTGTTGGGAGAAAATGAACCCGAGGAGCCACCTGACAATGACACAAAAGACACACTTGAGGGGGTTCAAGCAGATATTATATTGGCGACATCATTGAAAAATGATGCGTAAGTTGTCTAAATGTTGGGTTTTCTTTTTGTATCTAGAAATGAGGTCATCCAAATAAGAGAGTATGATGCGAGAAAGATCATGAAAACATAGGTCATGGCCCTTTGGAACATAGCACCAACATTTTTGAGCCCAAAGGGCATGACATGATAAGAAAAGGTGCCTCAAGGGGTTGTAAAAGCAGTTTTGTACTGATCGGCTAGGTGGATTTGAATTTGATTGTAGCCGGAGAACCAATCCATAAAGGACAATGCCTTGTGGCTGACATAATCATCGATTATTTGGTCGATGAAAGGGGTTGGGAAGTTTTCTTTCGGACAAGCGTGGTTGAGGTCGTGAAAGTCTGTGTAGATGCAAATAGTTCCTTGTTTTTGGTTAATAGGGACGAGGTTGGAGACCCAAGAAGTGTATGCAATGGGGTAAATGAACCTGGCATCACGTAATTTGTCAATTTTGACTTTGATAGATGCAACTTTGGATGGGTGAAGGGGGCGTTGTTTTTGACGAATAGGGTAGATATCTAGCCATGTGTTGATTCGATGTTTGACTATAGAAGGATTGAGGCCAAAAATCTCTATATATGACCAGGAAAAAATATCTCGGTATTCTTGAAAGAGAGCTTTGTAAGTAATGATTTCTTTAGGGGAGCATGCAGCGCGAATAGTGATCTCTTCTATGATGCGTGGTTTAATGGAAATTCCAATTTTGATTGTGGGGGAGATCTTGGCCATGTTGCTTTCTTCAAAAGCATCGGGGGTAGGAATAGGGTTTTTGAACCAGTCAATATGCCCCGAAGGAATAAATCCTTGGTTTCGATTACGTACATGGAGGCTTGGGCAGGAGGGTGAAAGACCTCTTGTGAGGGTAAAAGTGCTCGATGATGGAGTGAATTCCATGGGAAATTAGGGGTAGTTAGTTCCTCCAAGATATCTTTTATGCAGTGGAAAATGCAAGAATATAGAGGATCCTAGGGGATGGTAGGGGGAACTGTCAATGGAGAAATGTCATTGGCCTCAAGGGATGAGGACTTAGAAGGGAGATTGTGTACGGGATGTGATGGATCGCTTGTAATAAACCAAATTTCAGGACAATGTGGATGATATCTCATTCTCTTGGGAGTGGACGAAGACATATAATGAATGTCAATAATGTGAGCATTAGTAGGGAGTGCTTGAGAGGGCTCAGGCAGAGATGTGTGGTGTACTGTGGCTAATGTTTGGTGGAATTGAGGTAGAGCTGGGAAATGATGAGTGTAATGGCCATATTCTGAGCATATGGCACAAGCAAAATTGGCTCATAACCCTTTATTGCGTGTGATTGAGGAATCCATAGTAGTAGTGGATGTACTTGGTGGAGTTGCAAGAAATGGGGTTGCTTTAGAGAGCTGTATAAGATTGCATAACTCAGGAAGGGTAGGACATATATTAGTTGGGTGTCCTTCTCTTTTTCATAGTGCGCAAGGAGGTTGAGCTCGGGGAGGGAGTGGAGCTATGGGATCGTTCTTCCTTCATCTGACCTCGATAATGGTGGTGTTGCTGCTGGTTGGAGGTGGGGGTGGTGTGGTAGGAGCCTATATTGGGCTCTGCATCGTTAATCCCTCTATTTGAGGAGGGAAAGATGGTGTAGAAACCATAGAGGGTGGGTGGAGATACCTTATAGGGATGACAAGAACCATGTTGGAAAGGGTGAGGGTAGCAGCTACCTAGAATTCTTGGACTCCAGGTGGGGGGTAGAAAAAGTGGATTTGGGTAATGGATTGGGGGACTATCTCCCAAACTGGTATTTTCCCTTGGACGGGGTGGGGGGATCCAGAACAAGTGGTGCGGTGGTGTTTTCAGGGAATTTTTTAGGTAGTAGTTCTCCAAGAGGGGACTCGATGGGAGGAGTAATTTCTATGATATTTGTTCCATTAGAGGAAGCTACATAGACTTGTGATGAAATAGATGAGTTTAGGAGAGGTGGTGCTCCATGATAAGTCCCTAGCAAGGATGGGTCCTTGAATATTCTAGGGCCAATGTCGATGCCTAGAAAAGCATCTGAGCTAGCGCAGAGAAGAGGGATGATGTTATCAATGTTGGCAGAACGATTAGGCTTGTAATGTGTAAGTTGGTCAATGGTGACGATTTTCTCGTTATGGGGGAACATCATCGTACAAAACATAGAAGAGGCTACCGCCTTCATAGCATACATGTAGCCATGTCCGAACAAGATATTGTAATAAAGTGGGGTGTCGATAAATTCAATGTCAATTAGGATGGTTTTTCCCCCAAGTTCTATAGGGACATTTTGGAATATCCCTTTAGGGGATGACGGTCGACCATCATAAGCTCTCAGGGTGATGGAAGATGGTACTAGATTAGGTGAGTTGAGTTTCTACCATACTAATTTGGACATGATGCATGTCGATGCACCTTTATCGATGATGCAATGATGAAATGTGATGTTCTATATCTTAATTGGTATCTGGAAGGCTACCATAGCAGAGAGGTATGGTTCTCTACTATCTAAATCAAAGGGGATTAGTCAAGTATCAATTGGGTCAACTACCCCCAAGGTGGAAAGAAAATATTTGTGTTGTGATGGATAGGTTTGGAGGACCTCCAACACAGACATGGCTGCAGGAGATTGTGCTAAGTTGTCGACTAGACTGTAGTTATGGGCTTCCCTAGCATGAGGGTTATGTACATTCTATCATAAAGGTATGCAAGATATATGGGGATTTGGTTCAGTGTTAAGGTGTGGGATCATCAAGGGTTGTCCTACTATATCTGGAGTTGTTTTTGAGGTGTTTGGGGTAGATTTTGGGGCAATGTTGTACTTATGGTTGTGTGTTTGCATAAGATGCTCCCCTTTGCTAGTATGGAGGATATTGCGACCGGCTAGATTTTCGGGTTGATTGGGACTTGGGTTGTGATATTTCCCCATTGGTGGTGGGGTAGAGTTTATCTCTTGTTGGGTATTAATCATGCCTTGGTGTGGAATGGGGTTTTGTAAAATGACCAGAGGTGGTGGTTGAAAATAATGTTGTGGGGCCGACTGAGGGGCAAGTGGTGTTGGAGGGTGTTGTGTGTTCATGGATTCTTTCATCTATTTGTAATCAACAATTTGGGGGCAGTGGGGAGTATAATGTCCATACTCACCACATAGGGTGCAAGGGAAGTTTGTTCTAAGATTGTTATTCTTCCCTTGTCATGGTTGATTGTTATTGTTTCCCCCTTCAGGATTTTGGTTGCCTTGATTATGGTTTCCCCTAGCGGGACGGTTCTGTTGGGGGTTATTTCCTCCTGGTCCTGGGTTGTTATTGTTTCAATTTTTTCCTTTTTTCTTGGAATTATTTGGCTGATGGGTCAGATTTTTTGTATTCAATTGTTCAAAAGCATGAACCTATTGAATAGGAGAGGGATGAACAAAGTTAACGCTGACATGTGGTTATCTTGGTGGTGGAGCAACTGGCTGGGGGGGAATAGGAAATGAAAAATATGGATTGTTTTTTGGAGATGATCCATATGGTGTATAGGAAGTTTAAGTACTTCCACTACTGTTGGTGTTACATACGGGGGTTGGGAGTGGACTCGTACTTGATTTAGAGACTGAATGCATTAGGGGTACCGGTGGGGGTCCCCCCAATGGCCAAGGGGGAATAACAGGATATGATTGTTGGGGAGTGGGAGGAGGGAAATAAGACGCCCCACCATATGGTTGAGGATACGGGTTTGCACCATAAGTAGGTAATGGGTGTCCATAAGGGTTGAGGTGTGTCATAGAACCAATCAAACCATCTGCAATGTGAGAAACCTCAAGTTTGTCCTGGCTAAATGGTAGGGGTTTGGGTGCATCGGGAAATACTGTGTATAAGAAACTTGATTGGGAATATATGAGGTCGAATTGTTGGGCCTTGCTAATGGCTTCCTCTTCTGATTGAGGAAAAGTGGATGCTACATATTTGGAAATCACAGGGATGAGAAATTTAAGAAACCAATCGAGACGTTGTTCCTTGGTGGTTTATGATTTACATAAACTACGTTCCTCTTCTTATTGATTTATGCTTTACATAAATGGATAGAGATGGTTTGTTTGAACTAGGGGAGAAGTTATAAGACAGTGTCATGATGAACTGGTAATTATAAAAAAGAAAAAAAGATCTTGGCTAATGATTCAAAGGTTACATGGGACCCAATTTTTCATCCACATACCATTTGGATGATGAACTAGTGAGAGTTATTTGAAATAACCTCAAGCGTATGGAATCATCCATGATGCTGTTTGAAGAGAACCATAAGTGGAAGGTCATAACATGGTTGGCAGGGTCTTGCTTTGATTTTCCTTCAAACTTTGGAATGTCTGAAGGCAATTTGGTAAGCATATTGGGACAAGTGGAATCATGCAAAATGGGGTCATCTGTGAGTTTGATTAAATCAGGAATGTTGAGGGATACCAAGTATGGAAAAAGGGGATTGGATAGAGGATTAGTTCCAATCATTGTATGTGTAGGTAGTGTACTTGTCCCTTGAGAGGGATTTGGTGGGTTTGTAATTATTCCTTGAGAAGAAGTTTGACCCCTGATTCCTTGTGAAGGAGAACCAATAGATGGATTGCCTTGGGTATTTGACCCAAGCAAAGTCAAACCAAGTAAATCCAATCCCAAGATAGTAGCACTCACTAGGGTGTGATATGGTTGAGCCAGTGAGTTAGCAAGACTAGGGACTCCTCCTAGAATAGGAGGGATATTCTGCAAGCATCTAGAATGATGAGGTTTATGTGGTTCACCTATGGTTCCGACTAGAAAAGTGAATGTGTGAAAATAGTGACAAGAGAAATAAATGAACAAATGTTTTTTATATTTTTGACCTTCACAAAATAGTGTAACTCACATTTTCATGTAATCAAATGAACATCATACATAAATCAATTTGTAAAATAGAAAAGCACGTGGATAGGTTGATTTTGTTCGTGAGGGGTAAACAAAAATAAATGCTCATGTCTTAAAAGACCTATTGTCCTTCCTCTCAATTTATCATTGGGCCTTCCAATAGAACTCGACAGTGGGGTCTGAATCTACCAAAAGAGGAACTAATGAAGGTTTAAGTAGTCAATTATAATGAGGGGTAGAGGGTGTTGTTGAGCCCTCAACACAACCTAAAATGCCTATCTCAAATTTTACTTTTTGAGTACCACTTGATCTTTTTTACTGTCTAATTCTACTTCAATATGAAAAATGTTGCCTTTTCTTATGATTTTTGACTCTCATTAAGTCTTACAAAAATTTCTTGACTCTATGAAAACCCATGAATTAAAAAGACTTAACACTTAACAAAGAATCAACAACCATAACACTTTCCTCGACGCGCTCAAAGATTCAGCTCAAAAAGAATTAAAGATGAAGGAACATCAGTCGAAGAAAACGCAGTTGCTGAGTGTCAATCTTCATTAGCATCGGCAGAAGGAAGTTTTCTTTTGTGAAGAGCTTCATACAAAGATATCTTCAATGACCGATCCCTTTTGACATCAATAAAAGGCGAGTATAGTAAATGTTAACGAAGGATGCAACAATATCGTCGATAGCCGATACCTAATGCGCTTAGAAAAATCAGAGAAGATCAAGTCGTGATAGGAATTCAGACCACGATAAAGTTTTATCTGATCGCTGACTTCCAAAATATTCTAGAATCAAGAGTTTTTTAGGATGCTAACCCAAAGGAAACTACGCGATAGGTTTATCCCCGAACACCGACCCCTAATACCTTTTCGACATCGACAGTACCAGGTTTATATTAGAGCACACAAATTGCACAAAGTCCTAAGCCTGACCATTACCCATGAGTTAAGTCACTGGTCCACAGTGCCACGTACCCCGAGCCAGTTGTGCCACATCAACACCATATGATAAAATCTATCGACATTAGAGGTTTTTCACAGAAGGATATCAATAAAAACATAAATTGACTCGAAGCACCACTAAGCATAAATTCAGGGTTAACTTGCAAGAAATATAGCCTGTCTGAATAACACAAACAATGGGTTCTACACAGTGAATCCCAGGCTCGAAAATACATTTTGAATCAGAAAAGAAAAAATATGGACAAAGAACATAGGAGATACATATGCAAAGAAAAGAAATGATGCACCCATTCGCTACAACCAGAATCCTTTTGTCAAAGTTTTAAGACTTTATTTTAGATTTCCATTGAGCTCAGATTACATACAAGAGACACCGTCTACACCTTTTGTCCCACTAACCCGTTTTACATTTAAGAGCATGGAAATTAAAAAAAAAAACTATTAATATTTTGTGCCACATCTAAGAATACAAATAGAGTTCGTTAATCATGCCTCTTCTGTGTGTCGTTCTGGTCTGCATGGACTTTCTCCCCAATTGTTTCACATTCCCTGAGATGTGTTAATTTTCTATTCTTCTGACACCCTTTTTGATTCACGCAGCTGCACGATTGTATTTTGTGTTTCTCGTAGTTGTCTCCTGAGCCATGTCATGTTCCCTTCATGACCTTGGGATGTTGACACCTCAAGGGTATTTGCTGGCAATTTCCATCTTAATTCTCTATTTTACTGGTAGAGTTCAACAATGGTGATTTGTGCCTGCTCTAGCTGCTGATTCAACTCTCAAACTTTAGAACCCAAGGCATCTATCCTCCTTGTTCTACTCTCACTCCCCTGACCTGTGGCTTCAACAGGCTCTAGCCGGCTAGAATGCATAAGTAATTCCTTGGCGGCTGATCTTACACAGGACTCACTCAAGATTTGGTTTTCCCTAGCTTCCGTATTCTTCCTTAGCCTTCCCCTTGTCTGGGGTATCTATTGTTGGGGAGACGTAGCTTCCAACGTCCTCCCTTTCAACGCAACTTCTTCCACTTGGAATCTACACGGGGCGATACCATCATTTCTACACATAGGTAGGAACCTCCCTTTGAGGCCTCAAGCATGACCAATGTGATTAAGAATGAATCCAAGGTATTTTGGGGCTCAATCATGGCTCTTCGACTGCTTCGCATGCCCCGTCTTGTGTTTTGAGGGGTTCCCATGGTGCGACAATGTATCTATCTTATGCATGGGGAACTTGATGAAGGATCAAAGAGAAAATAATTTTGATCAGTCTGGGCTCGTGAGATGAATTACCAATAGTGCATAAGATCGACTGGTGAGTAGAACACATGAAAAAGATCTAGAATTTATAACAGAATGAGAAGTGAGTGGAAACGTGCCAGGGAATACTGGATTCATGGTGATTGGATGTTTTGAAGAAAACTGAACATTCTCTGTGAGACATCCATGTGACGAGTATGTTCCAAGGCATGTGAGATACAACAAATAGGAGTTGCATAAGGTTTTTGGTACGATCACCTTGATATTTTCAATCCCCCAGCCGTCATGATGAGTTGACGATGGTTGGTACACTTGCTGATGTGACTTTTGTTTAAACAACTTGCCTCGAACTGGATCACCTAATGACTTTGTTGAACAACTAAGAAGGGGGGGGGTGAATCAGTTGTTCCCTTGCTTAAACAATTATGATTCTTTTAAAATATTTACAAGGAACTCAATGATGATCACGATAATGCAGGGAAATGAACAATGGCACATTCAACATCAGTCACATATATGAGAAACACAGAGACAGATATTTCCTAAGGAAACCCATACAAGATAAAAACCTCTTCTTCTTTATATGATAAGTATTATTTACATTCTTTACATTATCATAGATTTGAGCACCAACTCATTGTGAGGCTACAATCTCTGTTTTGCAAGCTGCAACTTGCTGAGAGCACCAACTCTCTATTTTTCTCTAGCACCCACTAGAAGGAAGCACCAACTCCCTGCTTTCTCTAGCTCCAACTAGAAGCGAGCACCAACTCCCTAGCTTCTCTAGCACCAACTAGAAGGAAGCACCAACTCCCTGTGTTCAAGCCCCCACTTGAACCTCTGAGGACACTAGTCCTCCATAGCACCTCCCAACCTCCCTGGATTATGAACATGAAATATTGAAACCTATTACAGTGATATAGTGTTCAATAAAAACTTACCAGTCTCATCACTGTTCTGCAAGATTTTTCTACTCAGACTTCCTCGCTGTCTTCCAGCATGCATCTGCTGCGCATTTTGTTCTTCTACTTTTATGCTCTGTGTGCCATGTCCATTAGCTGCACAGTTCTCCTTCTGTTCTTTTCAGTTGCTACACTATGATCCTTATTCATACATGAATGACCTTCAACAACATCCATATTAATCCCAGCGACAACAACAACCACATCTCTTCTTTGTATTGTTTATTTATAGCTTTTGTGCACCTTGTGCATGCAATGCGCGCAATGCCTCTGCATACTCACACCGCGCCGATATCCTCCACAACTTTTTGTGCTCTGTCTGATCATCATCGTGACTCTTCATCTTCTCTAGTCATTTTTCCACTCGTTTAGCATCATTGTATGTTATGCTGAGATTCCTCAGCCTCTCTTGCAGTTCAGACTCTTTGTATTCTCTATGGCAGTCGAGCTCACCTTCTCTGTTCCAGTTACAAGATTCAATGCTCATCCAGCTGTCAATCACCTCCACGAGCATCTTCATCCCTCTTGAATATTCCCAGAGACTCTTCATCTCCTCTTTCAATCACCCCGAAGTGTCTTCGAGTCCTCTGGCAGAGACTATTAGTGGTTCTGGTAGTTATACTGTGACGTGCAATAGTAGCCCTCCAATCTCCTTCAGTTTCATTTGCACCATTGGATTAGCTGTGATTTATGCATTTTACACTTGCGTAATTCAGAGATTCTGTGATGAGACATCTTGACTCTTCATGTTGCGAGCTCCGAAAAGGAGCTTGGTTGCTATATTTCCCTCCTCTACATGACCATAGGTGGTGACCACCGGTTATAGCGATATTTCACCTTTTTGGTATTTTGGCATTCATATGATCTTGTGTTTTGACACTCCCAGACATTATCCCCAAAATTCAGAGGTAGAGCTCATCTGCACTAGGTCCTTCATCCACGTGACCACACGGGGTGACCACCGGCTACGCTATAAGGTGCTGCGAACTTATAGTCTTCATCGACCTTGATCGACGGTCTACAATCTTGATGAATCAACGGTCCATATATTTTTGCAATCTCACATTTCGCTATTCCTTAGATGGAGGCTCTCATCACTCCAAGTTGCGATACACGAAGCTCCGAGATGGAACTTAGATCAACGGTATAGAACTCTTGGTGATCTAATGGTTAAGATATTATTGTGAATTCGCATCTCGCGATTCCTTCGATGGAGGTCCTTGTCACTCCAAGTTGCGATAGGAGAAACTCCAAAATGAATCTTAAATCAATGGTCCACGATCACACCTTGATCTGACAGCTGTGATTAAATCACGATTTCAATGGTCATATTTCTTGCCTTGCCAAGTTGCAAGTCACGAAACTTCAAAATGGAGTCTTGAATCAATAGTCCCGATCAACACTTGATCTGACAGTCATCAGGAATTGTAAATGGGATCCAATGATCAGAAATGCTACTTCTCCTCCCAAGCTTACTTTGTTCTGCTTACTCTGATCTTGCCATCGCTGATCTTTGTCATCGATGATCTTTGCCATTGCTGATCTTTATCTTCAATGGTCTTTTCCATCGCTGATCTTTATCATCGCTGATCTTTGCCATCGCTGATCTTTTTCATCGCTGATCTTTTCCATCGCTATTCTTGCCATTAATGACAAGCTTACTCCCAACTGTAAACCTTCCAACAATATCCCCCTTTGGCATTGATGGCAACAAAGGCAACCCTGTTCTTTTCTCCCCCTTTGACATCAATGTCAATGAAAACACGCTCCCCATGAGATGTTGCATTAATTTGAGGAGGTATCCGATATGCAACCAATACAAGAATCCCCCTAATAGGATGAACTCTCTTATATGTGAGACGGGATGACACCCAACTTTTGTCTAAGATATTCAAATGGTGTCTTTTCTAGAGGTTTAGTCAAGATGTCTACAATTTGTTCTGTGGTGGGAATGTAATTGACCTGAATAATTTGATTGGTGACCTGCTCTCTCAGAAAATGATATTTTATGGGAATATGCTTGGTCTTGGAGTGGAATACAGGATTTTTAGACACACTGATGGCACTAGTGTTATGACAATGAATTGGGATCGGTGCAGTGTATTTTACCTCCAAATCTGCAAGTGTCTGAATCATCCATAATACTTGAGTGCAACAGGTAGCAGCAACAATGTACTCTACCTCTGTGGTTGATAAAGAAATGGAACCTTTCTTTTTACTAAGCCAGGCTACTAAGGAGTCACCCAGGAATAATGCTCCTCCACTGGTGCTTTTTCTTTCATCAAGGCAGTTTTCCCAATCTGCATTTGAATAAGCAGTCAGCTGAAGATTTTGATTTCTAGGATACCACAGACCATAAGTCATTGTTTCTTTCAAATACCTGAATATCCTTTTGACAGCTTGCAAATGACTCTATTTAGGTGTAGCTTGATATCTTCCTACCATTCCTACAACATGAATTATGTCTGGGCGAGATGTTTTGATGTACAACAGGTTTCCTATCATTGATCAATATGAGCTTTGATCAACATCAGGTGAATCATCATCCTTGCTTAATTTACATCCAGTTACCATAGGTGTATCCACAGGTTTAGAATCTTCCATTTGAAACCTTTTTAGCATTTCTCTTAGATATTTTTCTTGAGAAATGAACATCCCTTTGTACCTCTGAGTAATTTGCAGACTAAGAAAAAATGATAGTTCTCCTATCATAGACATTTCAAATTCAGACTCCATGGTAGGAGCAAACCATTGTACCAATGAATCCTTATTACATCCAAAGATGATGTCATCTACATAGGCCAGTACGATGAGAAAATTATTATCCTCTATTTTAATATAAAGCTTGTTGTCAGTTGTTCCTCTCTTGAACCCTTTGTCTTTGAGATACATATCCAGTCTATGATACCAGGCTCGAGGGGCCTATTTTAAACCATATAAATATTTCTTCATCGTGCATACTAAGTCAGGGTTGTCAGACAGTTAGAAGCCCTCTAGTTGTTCCATATAGACTTCTTCACTTAAATATCCATTTAGAAAGGCTAACTTGACATCCATTTGGTAGACTTTAAACCTTTTATGACAAGCATAGGCAAGAAACATTCTGATAGCTTCTAATCTTGCTACAGGCGCACATGTTTCACCAAAATCTAGTCCTTCTATCTGAGAATAGCCTTTAAAGACTAACCTTGCTTTGTTCCTGATAACTTGTCCTTGCTCATTCAATTTATTCTTAAACATCCATTTGGAGCCAATAATGTTTTTTTCCTTTAGGTCTTTGAACCATATCCCACGTATTGTTTTTCTCAATCTGATCAAGTTCATCATTCATTGCTTTAACCCAGTGATCATCTTTGCTGGCTTCATTGAAATTCTTGTGTTCCAGCATGGATATGAGAGATATATGAGATTGTTTGGTGGTTTTGATTAGCTTTCTCCTGGTTTGTACACCTTTGTCTTTTTCTCCAATTATCTGACTTGCAGGATGATTCTTTTGAATGATTCTGGAGGAGGAA
>JZKD02S2002574.1:434074-450336 GCA_000966675.3 Picea glauca | reverse complement strand
ACCAAGAATTCGAGCACAACTGCCTCCTAATCTCGAATAATCCTCCCCTTATTCTCCTCAATGGACCAACAACTGACCCAGAATAGGGAGCGCTCCCACAGAAGGGGTCTCAGAGCGTTGTAACGCTCCCTGGTAAGCCTTGGGGAAGTGCCAACGCTCTCAGGATGGGCAACGCTCCTCCAAAAGGGGATGGGGAGTGTTATAACGCTCCCTGAGGCATTATAGGGGAGCGCCAACACTTCTGCAGCTATAGTAGGGGAGCGTTCACCCTCCAAACCTTTGTTTTTGGGCTCTTTTCAGGTGTCAAGATTTGTTTTACTCCAGTAAATCAGTTCTCCTCCTTCAAATCAGTCATATGAGATATGATAAGTGCCTCCTTAGTGTCGTAGTCATGGAAATATGTCTGAACATCATTTGTGACACTAGTGACCAACTTGTGACACTTGCAAAAGTTGTAAGGAATGATGCGACACTTACGACAATTGATAGGGACAATGCGACACTTATCCAGTTGAGCAATTTTGACGTGTAACAGAATGCCCCCCAAAGTAAGAAGTCAGAAGGTGCGAACTGATGACTGGAATACTTTGCAGACATTCTAGCAAGGGTATAGACTTGGAGAACCTGACAGAAGCTGCACACAAACATCCAACAAATATCATGACATATTTCAAAACCCAAGGGAGGCATACCTATGCTTGGATGATTAAGATTTGTGAGGTATGGCCGCCATAACATACACTGCGGATCCATAATTGTATTGATGAAAGGGTATAGCCACAAAAATACACTGTGGATCTATACTTTGATGACTCAGACTGATCGTAGCCACGAAGAATACACAGTGGATCTACGAGATGATAAGACATAGCCATGACCAATACAAAGTGGATCTATGTAACAATGTATGTGTTCTTTGTCCAAAACTTCTTCGCAACCTGGGGGAAACATATATCAAAGTGAATTACTCAACCCAGGGTCTTCTTACCAATCCTTGTGTGATACGATTCTAACCATGTGAATAGATGTCTTGGTGTTGAACATGGAAGAAACCACTTGATTATCGGTCAATGAGGTAAACCGTTAACAAGTGCGAGGGAGATCACCATTAATGTCAATGATTCCCAAGGTACCTTAGTACATTCCACTGAATGCGAATAGATGAGCTGCGGTCAAACATTCATGGAATCATTCGATCAGAGGTCAATGATGCAAACCCATTGTCGAATGTGAGGAGGCTTGCCATTGAGGCATGCAGGTCCCAAAGTACTAGCTAGTTTCTAAGTCTAATTCCTGGATAATGTGTTGGAGTCGACAGTAATAGACTCGTCGAGGGAGGGCCTTGATGTATGCCCCATCAAAGACACGAAACGGACATAGATATGCAATTGGCAGATCAAATGGACATGGACTGACACAGTTTTTGAAGCAAGATATTTGGGATGGTTGACCCTTGAGGCGGATGCTTCCCTTGGACACTGAGGTACAACAGCGAAACATGACATGGACCAAAACTATGGAATGGATGATGTGACTTGCGTTGGGTGACCCAAAGGAGTGAAAGGAAACTTGGAGGATTGGCTAAGTGCAGAGGTTCAGCGGGTTATGACATATGCAAAGTTACAAAGTGCCGTGTTCAGGGGCGACTCTAAGAAGTGCTAGATGATGTTCTCAAGAGACTGCTCGAGATAGACGAGTACCTCTTTCTGATTTAATGAGCTCAAGGAGGATAACACATGCTCGATATAACTCACCTTTGGTAAGTTCCTCTTCCTTTGATTAATGAACCGGAAGAAGTAAGGGTTCGTTCCCATATGGGTCTGTCAATGTGTGCTTTAACGAGTCCAAAGACAGAAAAGTCGAAGTTTTTTCGGGATTATAGAGTTTGGAAAAACTCTTAAAAGAGAACTCTCTCAGTTCCTTTTTCATGCAGTAGTCTAACGAGACCGAAAAAGGGTTAAACTATCGCTCGAAAGACGCCCTTTCTGACCTTTTAACGAGTGTCAAAGGAAGCAAGATCACTCGAAAATCTTTTCATATTTAGAGAGTCTGAAAAGGGTTTAAAGGAGACTCCAGGGGGGTTCCTTTTTCATGTGATCGTATCCGTATGGGTCCGAAAAAGAGATAAAAATTTACCCGGTTATGTTCTAATATTGTCGAGCTCGAGAACGAACTAAGACTATGCTCATAAATGCGACAAGGTAAATGATTCATTAGAACTGCCAAGAAACCTGTGATGCTAGAAACTATAAACCAGAGATTAGTGAAGCCATTTACACCATTAGAGAAACCCAAAAATGACCATACCTTATAGAAAAATGAAATCCTATAAATAACAATTGATTTGGAAATTTATTTACCATTTCATTTGCAAGGATTTGTGGAGTGTTGGAGAATATCAATTGGAGCAAATGTTGTTTTTCTCGCTGCCGTAGCTACGATTGACCGTTTCACACACCGTTTAGACCAGGTAGGTGTTCATTCTTCGCTCTTTCAATTGTATGGTTTCAAGTTGATTTTCATGGAATTATTAATTTAAGACACAAAGCCCTAGGTCGCCCCTTTTTGAGCCAAATCGTCTTCCTTTTAAAAGTTAATGAAATGGGGGGAATCTTACACAAAAATGTATTGGAGAAGGTTTGTTAGGGTATCCAAATCTTTGCAATTGATTAGACCAACCATTTTAACAGATTAAACTCATGAAAATTCTCGTCATGGGCCCACACACCCCCTCAAATCATTTTGCATTTTTACCATGTTTTAATCATTGTTTGGTAAATGTTAAAGGGTGTGGTAGTTAAAAAGGATGATTGGTTGTTTTTAGGTGTCATGGGCATTTGATTTTATGTTTTAAAATGCTTTTTGAAAATTGTCGAAATCACAAAAACGTGAGGAATGATGAAAATATTGATTTTTTTGTTTCGTAGGTGTATTTGGCAATCATGATTGAATGGAAAGAGTGGGAACACGAGATGGATGATTTAGCCTCTCTATGGAGTCCCCGTACGCGGGATGCTTTGAGAGCCTGTGGCTTGCTCAAGTTTTTCAAATTGCAAAAAATGAAAAGAGAGATTCTACTGCTTGAGCATATGATTGGCCTTTGGGATGTTATGGAATAGGGATTCCATATTGGTACACAACTCCTAACCATTGAGTTGGAAGATGTGTACTTTCTGACCGACCTCTCGAAAAGAGGGGTCCCCATAGCTTTTACAAGGAAGAGGGAATTACCTGAGTAGGTGGACGTGTATCTAGCACGTCATTATATTCCGGGAGCAAGGTTGGTAGGGGGCAGGATCCCTATCAAGGATATATGAGATCTGCCTCTTTGATCTATATTATATGCTATCACAAGCGTGACTGGTAGCACTAGTGCTCATTTGGCATCGAGATCACAGGTAGCCTATGGTGTTCAGTGTTTAGAGCCGACACTGTTCAATTGGAGTGTAGCGTTCCTTCGGAATGTGAAGGAACAGATCTCACGGTGCAGGAATGGCCAAAATCAGTTTGGCTATGGCTCGTTCTTAGTCTCATTCTTCCTAGAGCACATCCCTCAGATGCAACCTCAAATAGCATTGGCAGTTCGCCTAGTGGATGAACCTCGGATGGAGAGGTGGACTAGTTTGTCTCCAAGGCTAGTCTCAGAGTCAGAGTTCCAATTTACTGGTGATTTCTTTGCCTGGTTGAGATGACAGTACCTCTGGATAGAGGATTTCCCATATGCTAACGTAGACTTCCATGGGAGTATCGACTTGATTTTTCCCACGGGGGAAGATTGGGACGATTTAGGTAAGCGACTAAGGCGTACCTTGTCTAGTTTTGTTTTTTAAGTTTTTGATGTATATGTATTTTTTGGGTATGTAAAAGAGTCTTATCAGATGTTTTGTTTCCAATGTGCAAACAAGGGAGAAGTGCACTCTGTTGATTTACCAGTACCAGGACGTCGTGGAGGCGCCCCAGCTGCGGAAAATCTGATGGTACCAGTGGTGGGTCTCCAGGAGGTCGAAAGAAACCTCCAAGGCCTTACTATGGGCATCCCTCCTCTACGGAGGGGGGATGTGCCTTTGCATCTGCAGCGACACACTGTAGGAGTGCCAGAGAACATCAATTCTCTATTGAGGCATGTAGTGCGTGCAGTAGTATGTTACTCATAGCACAACGTAGTGAGGGGAGATTAGAGTCTCCCCGCGATCATGTTTTTTGTATACCTTGTCTGGCGATGCCGTATGGGTGGATGGACCCAATATTTTTCTCTTCTACACACTTTTTGATGTAATGCAAACATTTCAGTCACGCCATATATATATATATATATATATATATATATATATAGTTTCGAGTTTTTATGTTGCCGATGATTTGTACATGATGATGTCTGTGATGTGTTTTAGTTTACATGTAATGTACAGTTTTTGCTTTCCTTGAATCTTATCTGTGGGCAAGATACCGGTCCATGATGTAATTAGCTAATGAATCTGAAACACTATTAAGTTCTCTTGGAATGTGTCTATATTCAATGTAAACGAACATTCATTTAAGACGGCAAACTTGCAAGTGTAGACGTAGCAGGATAAGACTACAAATAGCGTAGATGCGGTTGAGTTGATAAACCATGAGTTAGGAGTCTAAGTAAATAACGATACGAGAGATAACTAGGGAGGAGGCTTGGGTTAGCAGTCCAATGACAACGTGGTATTCTGCCATATTGTTGGTTGCTGGTCCTAAACAGATGCCTCCTGAACTCACCACCTCGTCAAACTGATAAATAAACCATGCTGCTGAGGCAATGTTCCGGGTATGTCGGTTGGTTCCATCCACGAACCCAAAAAAGATAGGAAAGGTAGACGTCATCTACGCATGAAAACACAGGCACAGTCATGAGTGGCAACGGTAAAGACTCGAGAACGCGAGAGAAAAGACACACCAAACTAAAATACAATAATGTACAAAGTACAGATGCTAGGTGATCTAGGAATAGTACCTTTTAAGTTAAAGCCCATTTCGGGGCTCTCCCAGGGAAATTCCATCATGATCTACTAGTTCATAAGAACCTCTGTGTAAAACACGTTTCACGATGTAAGGACCGTGCCACATAGGTTCTAACTTTCCTGTTCCCAATTTATCGTGTGCTTGGTCATAAACGAGGACTAAGTCTCCTTCTGCAAAGGCTCAAGGTTGGATGGATTTGTCATATTGTTTCTTAATTCGTTTCTGATGTGCCTAATTAGCGAGAGCATCATCACGGCGTGTTTCGTCCATCTTGGATAGGTACGAGAATCGTTCTTCTTCTGCATAAGTATGGGGCAGGAGTTCTACTTTCAATTTGAGTGATGGAATTTCACACTCGATTGGTAGGACGGCCTCAGGAGTGAATCCATTTGAGGTTTTCACAGACGTGCGATAGGCCCAGAGAGCAGAAAACAGTTGTAAATGACACGATGTCTTGTTTTCCCCTACCATGCATTGGATCATGGTTTTTAGGACTTTGTTGATAGCCTCAACTTATCCATTTTCTTGCGGGTAGTAAGGGGATGATTTTTCATGGTGAAAACCCAATTTGATGTGTAACTCGCTCATCATCTGGTTTTTGAAGTGTGCACCGTGGTCGCTAACAATGGAATGTGGTGCACCAAAATGAGTAATGATGTGGTTGAAGAGGAATAGAGTTGCAGTAAGGCCATCGTTCAGGAAGGTAGGCATAGCCTCAGCCCATTTTGTGAAATAGTCGACGGCGATGATGATGTAACCGTGCCCCCCGGCTGAGGTAGGCTTACACTGCATGAAATCGATACCCCATTTGGAAAAGGGGCCGATGGAAATAATGGGGTGCAACACAGTAGGGTGGGTGCATGCCTTCTTGTTGAATATTTGGCAGGGTGGGCATTTTTTGAAAGCCTTGATGCAATCTTTAAAAATCGAGGGAAAAAAGTAGCTGACACGTAGGATTTTTTGGGCTGTGGCCAGCCTAGAAAGGTGACCGCCACAAGCGCCAAGGTGAAAATCGTTCAAAACGTGTTCAACCTCTTCATGAATCAGACATCGCCGAAGAATGGTGTCAATACCTCGGTGATATAAAGTGTCGTCGAGGATGAGATAACGACGAGAGTGGTGACAGATGCGTCGATGCTCTTCGCGAGAGATGTTGGGCTGAAAAAGTTGAGTTTGAAGGTAGAGGAGAATATCTCCGTACCAAGGGTCGGAAGTGCTGATGAGGAAGAGAGATTCATCTGGGAGAGAATTTCTAGGTTCAATGTTTTCATCGGCATAAGAGAGAGCACATATGAGCTTGGCAAACACTAGGTATTTTTTGGCCTTAGCTTTTGTAAACTCGAGATCGAATTCTTGAAGAATAACGATCCATTTTGAATATTTTCTCCCAAGTACTTGACGCGTCAAGACGTGGTACATGGGGTTAGAGTTTGCGATTACCATGGTGGTGCATAATAGGATGTAGTGGCAGAATCTTTGGACAACAATGATGGCTGCCATAGCTAGTTTCTCAACATGTGAATATCTGAGTTCGGGTCCGGATAAACTCTTGCTCAGATAATAAATCATGTGTTCTTCGCCATTAGAGTCTTCTTGAACTAGCACCATTGCAATGGTGGAAGTAGAAGCGGCCAAGTAAAGGATATAATCCTTTTTGTATTTGGGAGGATGTAACAAAGAAGCGTGGGTCAAAGCGTGGTGTCGAATGACCATTGGGCAGTGTCATCCCAGATGAAAGGGACGTTCTTTTGCAGTAACCGCATAAATCCTTTAGTGATCTTAGCGTAATTGCAGATGAAACGATGAAGAAAGTTTTCTTTGCCTTGAAAACTTTGAAGTTGGGTTAAGTTGGTGGGTGGGGGTAAGGCTAGGATGGCCTTGATCTTCAAGGGATCCACCCTAATCCCGTCTTTGGAGACGATGAAACTGAGGAGTCGGACGGATTCGACAATGAAAATGAATTTGTGTGGGTTCAATCGAATACGATAGAAGCGACATCGAAGAAAAATTGACTGCAAGTGCCCAATGTGATCGGGTCAGTTGGATGAATGGGCGTGTAAATCATTGAGGTAAGGTTCTGCGATATGCTTGATGTCGTGGAAAGCGTACGACATGGCTCGCTGGAAGGTAGCACCAGCATTTTTAAGGCCAAAAGGTAGCTTTCGATAGGCAAAATTTCCCCAAGGGTAGATGAAGGCTGTCTTATGTTGATCAGCAGGTAAGATTTCAATCTGGTTGTATCCAGAAAATCCATCCATGAAAGAGAAGATTACGCTTCCCGTGCAATTATCAATGATCTGATTGATAAAAGGCATAGGGTAGTTGTCCTTGGGACAAGCTTTGTTGAGATCATGATAATCTACACAGACACGGATGGTCCCTTGTTTCTTGGCAACCAGAACGAGGTTAGAGACCCATTCCGTCAAAGGGACGGGGTAGATGAAGCCAGATTTTAGAAGTTTTTCAACTTCTTCCTTTATAGCTGCCAGTTTCTTAGGGTGAACCGGGCGAAGTTTCTGTCGAACTGGTTTTACGTCAGGGTAAGTCTTGATTTCGTGTATGATGATTGAAGGGTCAATCCCTGGCATTTCCTCATAGCTCCATGCGAAGACATCGCAGAATTCCTTGAACAAAGTGGTGTAAGAAACCACTTCGTCGGGCATGCAATTAGCACTGAGATTAATGTTTTCCACGACACCTTCTTTGACTGAAATGTCAACTGTGATTGTAGTAGAGATGTTACCCATGTTCCCCTTAGAGAAAGTGTCTTGGGTGAGGATAGGGGATTGTGGATGGGCAACGCTCTCAGGATGGGCAACGCTCCTCCGAAAGGGGCTGGGGAGCGTTATAAATCTCCCTGAGGCATTATAGGGGAGCGCCAACACTTCTGTAGTTGTAGTAGGGGAGCGTTCCCCCTCCAAACCTTTGTTTTTGGGCTCTTTTCAGGTGTCAAGATTTGTTTTACTCCAGTAAATTAGTTCTCCTCCTTCAAATCAGTCATATGAGATATGATAAGTTCCTCCTTAGTGTCGTAGTCATGGAATTATATTTGAACATCGTTTGCGACATTAGTGACCAACTTGCGACACTTGCGAAAGTTGTAAGGAATGATGTGACACTTACGACAATTGATAGGGACAATGCGACACTTATCCAGTTGAGAAATTTTGATGTGTAACATGTACAGTCTGTACAGTGCCATGTGGCAGGCTGACTGTACAAGCCGTATAGATGACATGGAAACTTCTGGTGATGACATGTGGTAGGTGACAGGGAGTATGAAATGTATAGTTGGACTAGTCAGAGGGTGACACATGCCACCACTATAAGGGTGACACGTGGCACAGGATGATGTGGCAGACATGTGGCATAGGCTGACAGAGCAGTGACGTGGCAGACATGTGGCACAAGATGGTAGGTGGATGGGTACCTGAAAGACATGTGGACCTTTCAACGCTCGAAAAGTGGCCTTGTATTTGGCTAATAAGAAGGTGCCACGTGGCCCAGTCATGGGCTGCCACATGGCACCCTGTTGTTGGCTCTCCAACGTAGTGTAAAATTTTATGGACTCCACCAGGGTCAAACCCCCGACCTCCTCCGAGCTATGGACTGGTAGGACTGGGCTAACCGCCCGCTCCACTGGTGGTACTTATTAACTATACGACATTTATTTTATTTGAATTAAAACAAAACAATAGTCGGAGGCGGAACGGGCTGGGGCTTAGCCCCAGCCCATGGTTTCGATGGTGGTCACCCATACACCTAAGGGCGCGGCACTAGATTACATGGGAGTTGGCAGATAGGGATCAACCCTTGGTTCTTGGGCGGTTCCATGTGACCCAGACCTTAATCCGAACAGGGCACGGGGGTTAAGTTTATAACCGTGGACCTATGCCGATGCCATAGGACCAGGAGCTGGCGAGTGTGGGAAGGGCCACCGCATAGCCGAGGTGCTAACGCTCGGCCACATGGCCCCAGGTTACCCTACCAAGGGGGTGTGCACCGGAAAAAGGGGGATTATCCCCTATTATTATACAAAAGTGGTTTTTATACTATGTTTTGATTTTTATTTGATTTTTAATGCCTATATTAATGGATTTTATCCATTTTTGGGAGATATTGGGAATTTTTGGAGCCCAAATTTTGGGAGAAAGTTGGGGATGGATAACCAACTTCAAATCTATATAAAAAAGGCCTGTTTGAGGCCATGGAGGACAATCAGAGCAGATTTATGTTAAAGGGAATCCAAGCCAAAGCCATTTTTATGCAGGGAAGCTATTGAGGAGCAGACGCTTGCGGGCCATTTTTGGGAGCTCTGGACATCCATTTTGCGTGTCGTTTTCTTTGCTGGGTTCTAGAGATTTGGAAGAACATGAAAAGATCAGTCTTGTATCCAATTGGCACTACTGCAATGTAATTTTGAGCTTTTGAACAGAAATAAAGAAGCCTCCCCCACAGAGACAAAGGCCTGAAGACATAGGCAACGTTGTGCTGAAATCCGTTATCAATTCTCATGTTATGGTTTGTTGTTTATTACTTCATTTCAGATCTACATATGTGTATATGGCTGTCATAATTCCTCTCTTTTCCTCATTCTTTCATTAAGCTTCTCATATGGTTAATTAAGACATGCAAATTAAAAACTCAATCATAGTCATTAAAAGATCCTACGGATCAGAGGCTTTGGTCACTATAAATCACAATACGTGAAGCTACGAGATGGAGCTTAGATCAATGGTCTAGAAATCTTGGTGATCTGACGTTCCATATCTTATCGTGAATTCACATCTCGTGATTCCTTTGATGGAGGTCCTTGTCACTCCAAGTTGCGATGGGCGAAACTCCAAAATGAAGCTTAAATCAACGATCCACAATCACACCTTGATCCGACGGTTGTGATTAAATTGCAATTTCAATGGTCATATTTCTTTCCTTTCCAAGTCATGAGTCGTGAAACTCCGAAATGGAGTCTTGTATCAACAGTCCCAATCAACACTTGATATGACGATCATCAGAAATTGTAAATGGGATCCAACGATCAGAAATGTTACTTCTCCTCCCGAGCTTACATTGTTCTGCTTACTCTGATCTTTCCATCGCTGATCTTTGTCATCGCTGATCTTTTCCATCACTGATCTTTGTCATCATTGATCTTTGCCATCGCTGATCTTTTTCATCGCTGATCTTTGCCATCGATGATCTTTGTCATCACTGATCTTTTGCATCGATATTCTTTCCATCAATGACAAGCTTACTCCCAAATTTAAACCTTCCAACAGACTTCCCTTATGATAGGATCCTACTCTTTTGGAACATACTCATGCGTTTGACACATGTTTTGCTTTGACATCCTTTCCCAACTCTAAGGGTCAACTGGCCACTGGTGCGACTTCAAATTTCATATTCTTCCATACCTGACTAGAGAAAAAATGATGGCACTAACAAAAGTGGTGCAAGCGATTCGAAACAATGCAGAGATCACATACGTATCAAACAACTAGGTTTAGCAAGCTTCATAGGTATGTACCAGTCGAGATTCTTCACTCTTACACTTTATACATATATTTTACTGAGTGTTGTTCTATATGCAATCTCTAAATGATTTAATTTCGATTTTAGGAAATATGCCTTCGAGTTTTGAACGAGAATGTCTTCATCGTGAGATTCAATAAAATAGGTCAAGTGCGAAAGAAACTAAGTGAAAATCAACAAAGGCGATGAAATATATCAGACTCCCCAAGTTCAACACACCTAATGACTTTGTCGACTTGTGTGACATAGTCGAATCGCACACCGAGAAATATTCATCATGGGTCGAAAGACTGGAAAAGGTGACAGAAACAACGTCAGGTCAGGTGCAACAATTTGTGGAACACCCAATCAAGGCTTGGGCTATGCTGGAACCGTTAAGTGCCATTCTGGTCAAGTATCATACACATGCAGTAGAGATCAAATATATTTACATGGCCCCAATGGAACAACATATATTCCCATATGCCAATACCTGCGAGGATTTGTTCATCAACTAGTTAGAGTACGAGAAGAGTCACCCTTTTAAAGTGATATCTTGAGATGACTCTTAGACAAATTGTTAGGAGAGAATGCCACATGGCAAATTTTTTTTTGCTTATCTGCACTTTAGCCATTATTTTTAGCTATTTTTATGTTATAAATAAGAGCATCGACCGATTAGTTAAGGGTCGATGGTTTTTGCAAAAAACTCTCATTTCTGGTTTTGTTAAGAATTATTTTGGAGCTACCTTTAATTGAGAAGTCCTTCTAGACTAGAGACAAGTTTATCTTTTCATCAAATGCATGTATGAGGGGAATTGGAGAAGAACTATTTCCTATCTCGTCTCATGGATGGATGTTGTAATGAATAAGAGCTATTAAATATATTATTAAGTTATCTTATGCAATGTTTTATAGTTCTTTTCTTTAATGATGAAGATGAATTGTTGTGTTATTATGTGATGGATGATTAGAGTTAAGTGAATTATTCTACTTGCCATTATTTATCGCATATGTGTTTTATTACTGATGGTTTGTATCTCAGTCAGTAATTGGATACTCACATGGTTAACATATTAGTACTAGGCCTGTGGTATGGAATTGTTGTCTGCATGTCTAAGTATTGGGTTATCCCAAGCTCATCCTCTTCTCCAGTAGTTAAACTTATTCCTGTTTTGTTAGCTAGTTGGTTTATACCGGATTTATATCTTATATCAGTCCCACCTAAGAGAAAATACAAAAAAGAGAAAGTTCAAACTAAAGGAGATGCCTTCGCAAGAAAATGTAAAGATCATTGATTAACTGGCTGGATCGCAAGATCTGGAGAACCATTCCACTATTAAACGCTACAAAGTATAATTGGGCCTCAGTGGCAGGTTTGGTTCCCGCTATTGAGTAAAGGGATATAGAAACCCTAAACAAACAGAATTGGCGCTAGAAGGAGGACCTGAAGAATGAATGGTTGAATACATATTCCATATAATATTTCAGACAACCTGTAGATTCAAAAAAACCCACATGCATGGATAGTCATTCCCAAGATAGCCCACACACACTGAGTGCTCTTGAAACGAGTGAATCACCCCAACTAAAGGAAGAAATATTGTTCTCTGATATACCTTACGCTCTTCCTCACGAGGAATTAAATCAACTTAGAAGAATCTCGAAATCATACACCCGACAGATTGGTGCATTATCCTTAGCTCCGATACTTCCTCAAAGACAAAAAAAAAGAAGACCAATGGTCGACACCCCTGACTAGGTTTTTTGTGAACACAGTAGAATACCTAATAGATTTCGCAACCACTGAAATTGAACACCCTCTAAATCTAATCCCTGAAATGCCAACCGATGATGTCTATGAGCCGGACGATTTTTTGGAAGAGGAATAGTTTAACTCAGGATCTGAAGATATGGAGGACAACGACAACCATTATGAAGAAAGGGGAAAACCACTACAGAACAATCAAAATTGGTTGGACAAAGACACTTTGGCCATCCCAGGATGAGTACATAATCTTCCCTGACATTCGAAGAAGTTACTCCCTAAGTTTGACCCCGAGACCTCAGGATTGCCTAAAGGTCATATCGAGAAATTCATACTAGTGGTCAGATTCATGAATGTCCAACATGAAGACATATTATGCAGGCTATTCCCTTATACATTTGAGAATTCAGCTTCCACATGGTATTTTAATTTTCCTGTAGGATCTATAAATAGATAGATGAAGTTCCAAAAGGATTTTTTAGATAAATTTGCAAAAGAGACTACTACAAGAGCTCTGATGGATGAGTTGTTTTCCGCCACCATGAGTTCGAAGGAAAGGGTCAAAGAATTTAATCAAAGATTCAATACCATCTTAAACAAATTCCATCTCGAAGCTAAAACTACTTAGGAGTTACAAATCAAAGTATATGCTAATTCCCTCCCAACTTCTATTTCCATGTTTGTGAAGAGGGATTCCAAACGAACCCTGGTTCAGAATTTTGAAGAAGACAAAATGATAGAGTTTCAGATGAAAGGGTGTAAAGAAGTTTAGGTCTTGTTAACTAAAAAAGAAGTACAACCTCCTCCCAGGAGATGACTCCTTTTGACTAGACCTCCAGGAAAACAAGCAGAACAAGTTCCCGAAAAGGGTAATGGAGACATAGAAGACCTACAATGCATGGACAAGAAGTTATCAAATGAGATCATAGACATGAAAAAAAGTGCAGGGGAGGGAAACCAGGGACAAAGGCACTATAAGCCTTTCTTTAAAAGGAAACCACCGTTTAAAGCAATTGAACCTCGCCCAACCAACTTAAATATCGATCTAGGAAATGTAGCATTTGATTCTTTCTATACTTATCATCAGGAAAACCACTCTGAAAGAGACTTCCCTCAATGGGTGCATGCCATGAATTTTATGGTCAATTGGTTTCTAGACGAAGTCTCCCTAACTGAATGACCAAGTGGTTTAGATGAATGTTGCTGATTAGGAAGAGATTGATCCAACAGAAGATACAACCATTTATATATGGGATCCTGACCTAATCATGCCTTCCGATGACTTATTTGAGTCTCAAGAACCACCCGCAGAGGTATTAATTGTGAAAATGTGCAGTAAAGGTCTACCTGTCTCAAAAGATATTACTACTATCCAAGATTCGGGGGGGAATACAACAACTGACCACCTAAAAGCGCCTTTCTCTCCCCAAATAAATCCTATAAATATCCATACATGAGAATCGCTCAAGCTAGATTACAACATAGTTGAATATTTGAAGAAGTTGAAGGATAATATATCAATCATGGACATTTGTAGGATCCCTCAGCAAAAGGAATTCCTTTTATATGCTTTGAAATCAGTAGAAAATTCTACAACAAGCACTGACCTAGGAATAAATCCAATCCCCACAGACCTAGGGAATAAACCAACTGTGAACACTTGCTCTAAATATAATAAGGGAAGACCTTTTGTCCCACCTTTCCTTTTAACATTTGAAGTCTTCAACATGAACCTCCATAAATGTTTGGTCAATTCAGGAGAATCCTCTAACATTATCCCACTATCTATCTGTAAAAAATTAAACGTAGTTCCTCTCAAGAGTGATAAACATGTGATACAATTGGACATAACCCAGGTGAAGGTCATAGGAGAACTCAAATATGTAATGATCAGAATAACGACGCATCCTAAGTTTGTGCAAGTGATTGACATCATTATAGTAGACATCCCAAAAGCTTATGGGTTACTACTAAGCCGAGCTTAGTCTGAGAAGTTAAACATATACTTTACTACAGATTGGGCACACCTTTGGTTACCGTTGAAGGGATACAAAAATATGACCAAAATTGATAGGGAAAGGTATCTAAAACATATTGTCACTGAATTAGAATCCCTAAACAAACGCTCATAGACATATTTCCCTGTGCTAGGCAATTATTCCTGTGATTCCTACTTCAGGAACTTCTCCCCTCTCTCATCTGATGTCCCTCTCACTCAAAATTGTGAAATGTTTTTTCAAGAGAAATCACTGATACCGACAGAGGAAACCCTCTTCTGTCAAGAACCTGTGCTATAAATCACCAGACAAAAGGGAAGAGAGAAAGAAAGTGATAAGAGAGAGGAAAGATATAACCTCCACTCAAAAATTTGGACCATATACTTTGATGGATATAAATCACAGGAAAGGTTTGGGGTAGGGTGCATCCTCATTGATCCAAAGGGTAAACATCATTTCCTATCCTATAGACTTGAATTCGAATGCATGAATAACACTGTCAAGTATGAATCTCTAGTACATGGGTTAAAGAAAACCATAGAATTAAACGTCAAGGAATTGAAGGTTTTCAGAGATTCTGAGATTATCGTTAGACAAGTAAGGAATAATATACATTGCAATTCCTCGTGCCTAAAGAATTATGAACATGAAATGCATAGGTTAATAGAGAATTTTGAAGCTTTCAATATTACAATGATCCCCAGAGAAAAGAATATGCTTGTTGATTCCCTAGCCACAATTGCTTCAAGGTTGTCACCTTTAGAAGATTATGAAGCCTCTCTGTTCACTGTAGAACATCTCTACAAACCATTAGTGCCTAACAAAATTTCTAATTGGAAGGTCTTTGAAGGGGATGAACAGATCATAAACTTTATAACTAACCAAGATAATTTCAAAGACTTGGCGATTGATGATGAAGTATTCTAGGAACAATCAATAGATCATGATCCTTAGATAGGTCAACCAACTGACAAATCAAAGTCTCACACAATCTCGAAGGGGATAGCTAATTTAGAAAATATTTTTGACCTGAAAGAATGATTTAAGGGACACAAAAAAGAGAAGAACGGTAGTTCTTGTCCCATGCATGAAACTATAAATCTAGGAACCCTAAAAAACCCAAATAATATAAATCTCGGCAAGACTATATCTAAAGAGGAAAGGAATGCTTCTCTCAAATTGTTTAAAAAATATCAAGATGTCTTTGTAGGGTCCTACTGATATATGAAAAATTATGATACCCGTATCATTCAACACACTATACCATTAAAACCTGAAGTAAAACCCTTCCAACAAAATCTCTGAAAGTACCACCCATCCCCATAACCTCTCATGTGTCAAGAGTTAAAGAAACTACTTGATGACAATATCATTTTTCAAGTTAGAAACTCTGAATGGGTAGCGCATTTGGTTCTTGTGAGTAAAACGTTGGAAGAAATGCTCTTATGCATAGATTTTAGGAACCTCAATAGAGTTTCAGAAAAAGACAACTACCCAGTCCCACCGATGGAGCAACTCTTGTAGACCATGTTTGGCTCTGCAATTTTCTCTCAGTTGGATGGTTTCTTGGGTTACAACCAAGTTCTGGTTTCAGAGGAAGACTGTGTGAAAACTACCTTCCAAACCAAGTGGTGAACTTTCGCTTACAAACACATGCCCTTTGAGTTAATCAACGCAGGGGAAACCTTCCAAAGGGAAATGGACATAACATTTTGAGGAATGATTAACAAGTGTGTGGTAGTGTATTTGGATGATGTAACTGTGTATTCAAAGAACATAGAGGAGAACATCCAACACTTAACCCATATTTTCGAAATGTGTAGGAAATACGATATATCTTTAAACCCTAAGAAAACTATCTTTGGTGTGGAAGAAAGAAATATATTAGTGTTGGTCACTATAATTGCTTAATTAATTTCAAACAACCAAGTGAAACATAAATTATCAACCCAGGGAAGTCTTTTGTTTCAAAGATAGCTGCGCACTATATATGCTCA
>JZKD02S2002574.1:406111-434064 GCA_000966675.3 Picea glauca | reverse complement strand
CGTTATGTACCTTGGAATGATCAAGTGGAATGATAGTATAAGTCAAAATGCAGGTGATGAAGGGTAAAATAATAGCAAAAAGTATGGGCAAAAAGGGTACAATATGTGGTCCTAAAGATTAGGTCATATTATTTCCCAAGAAGGCATTCACATAGACCCCGAGTGATTCAAAGATATAACTCAACTCCTGTTACCTCACAACAAAAATACAAAGCAATCCTTCTTCGGGAAAATCAATTTTGTAAGAAAATTCACACCCGGTTTCACCGAGACTGTCAGACTGTTACAAAAAATGATCTGCAAATATGTTGAGTTTAAGTGGGACCCTGAATGAAAGGATGATTTCAACAATATTAAAATTTCTATATCTCAAGCCCCCGTGTTACGAAGTCTCGATTTTAATAGAGATTTCATCCTCTATACTTTTGCCTCCGACCAATCGTTAGCCGTAATATTGACTCAGAAGGAAGATGACAACAATGAGGCCCCGATATCGTTCATGAGCACTAAACTCCAAGGAGCCGAACTAAATTATCCTTCTATAGATAAACATACTTATGCAGTTTATAAAGAAGTAAAAAATTTAATATCTTACATCCCCAAGAACCATACCAAAGTAATCATGCTTCACCCCGTAGTTTGATCCCGATTTACTCAACATGAGATGGGGGAAAGAAGAGGGAACTGGATGGCAGTAGTCCAAGAATTTGATCTAGATATAAAACCTTCTAAACTAGTTAAGGGACAAGGATTATGCTAGTTGGTAGTTGAGGCCCATGACCAAGTAAATGAAGACCCTAGATGGGAGAATGAAATGGAATTGTGGTGTGGTGAAGCTTCATACATTTCCCCAGGGAAAGATTATTGGTATGAGAAATTGACTTATATCCTGCATCATGGGACTTTCCTAGAAGACCTAAAACCTAGGGAAAGGAGATCTCTCAATTTAAAATATGCACAATATCGCCTCAAGAATTTGGTACTCTTTCAGATAAATTATGATGGGGTACTTTTAAGATGTCTCGAACATGAAGATGCAGACAAAGTTCTGAAGGAACTCCATGATGGCCTTTCTAGTGGACATTTTGCAGGAGACACTACCGCTCATAAGATACTGAGAGTTGTCTACTATTGGCCAATTTTGTTCAAGGATGCTCACACCTATGCTAGAAAATATTAAACTTGTCAAATAAGAATTGGAAGAGAGAAGAGAGCAGCAATCCCACTCCAACTGGTAACTGTTTCTAGGCCTTTTGAGCAATGGGGGTTAGATATCATAGGAGAAATTACAACAAGTTCTTCAAGACAACATAAGTACATACTTACCACCACCGTTTATTTCATGAAATGGGAAGAAGCCATTCCTCTAAACCATGTAAACGATAAGGTGGTAATCCAATTCATAGAACAACAAATAATCACAAGGTTCAGTGTCCAATCTGTTCTTGTTTTTGATAATACAGCTTATTTTTCTTCCACCTTACTATCAGATTTTTCCCTAGACAAAGGAATCATAATTAGATACTTTGCAAATTACTATCGACAGGGAAACAGAGTGGTAGAATCAACTAATAAAAACCTAGTAAGAATATTGAAAAAAACAGTTGTAGATAACTAGAGGAATTGGCATAATCTACTCCACAACACTTTATGGGTTGATAGGGTCACACCCAAGGAAGATATAGGAAATTCCCTGTACTTTTTTTGTTATGGGCAGGAAGCCATTCTCCCAAATGGGCTTTATCTTCCATCTCTTCAACTTTCCCAAGATTCCAGAGGACAGCCTTCATCAGTCATATAACAAAGAATTGACACTCTGCTCATGTTGGAAGAAGAAAGGGAAAAAGATAAATCAAAATTCATAGCCCACTAGAAGATTTCTAAAAGATGGTTTGACAAGCATAAGGCTAAAGAGAATAATTTTGAAGTAGGATACTTAGTCCTAAAATGGGATAGATAAAATGAGCCTAAAGGAAAACATTCTAAGTTTTAGAATCTATGGCTCAAACCTTTTCAAGTGGTCGAGAAGATTGGGGTAGGAACTTATCGATTATAGAATCTAAGGGGGGAACCTAATTCCCTCCCAGTAAATGGACAAGCCTTAAAACAATATTTCCATTAAACCTAAAAAAAATAAAAAATAAATTATTATTATTTTTATGTTTTGTGTGCGTGTTTTCATGATTTCGGTTTTAGCTAGGTCAATTGCGAAATGCATTTTTTTCTTTTTTTTTTGTTGTTTTATTTTTTTTGCTTTTGAAGGTTGTGTTTAGTAAGACAATGGTTGACCTCAAATCATGCTACATAGTGAACTCTATTCCTAACTCGTCGCTTATATACAAACACGAGAAGCGCTGGGGAACCTACATTTTTTGGGGGGGGTTCTCTATATAACCTACACAGATGAACAACTTTGGAGAAATGTCAAAAGTGTCTTCCTGGTGGTCTGGTAAAACTTTAAGGGAAATAAGGAAAGATGTAAAGGACTACATGAACCTCAGAGAAAGAGCTAGTGAGTTTCACCTTAACCATCTCATCTTGCAAAATAACAGACGTCATCCTCTCCCACTCGCTCAGGGAATTCTGTCAAAATACAATTTAACTATATCAAATGAGTGCACAATAGGGGAGGGTATGAATATATATCTGTTTGGGATATTGACGCTCACTGACAGTGGATCAAGGTCTGTGATGTTAGGGTGACTCCACCAAGGATATGGACGCTCGCTGGCAGTGAAGCAACACCATAGAAAATGAAAGTAGATAACAAGGGGCCTAGTGTATGTGAATGGTTTTCTATAATCTTATCAAAAAAGGGAATGGGTCAAGGTCATAGGAAAATATGGAGGAATAAAGGTTGAAAACCCCATAGGAAGACCCAGAGGCATCAACTAGAGAAATTTCAAATGCAAGGGTAAAAGGGGCTTGGATATAAAATGAGTTAAGTTCTCCATGAGATTTTGCATGAACCGAGCTCAAAGGAGGAATAGAGATTCTTATTTCGCCCAGTAAGTCACCATTTGTTGAGCACTCAACACACCCTAAATATCCTATGTTGAATTTTACTTTTTGGGTACCACTTGATATTTTGCACTGTATAATTAGACTTCAATATGAAAAATGTTGCCTTTGCTTATCATTTTTTACTCTCATTAAGTCTTCCAAAATTTGCTTGAGTCTATGAAAACCCATGAATTAAAAATAATTAACACTTAACAAAGAATCAACAACCATAACACTTTCCCCGACATGCTCAAAGATTTGGCATCATAAATAATTAAAGATGAAGTAAAATCATTCGAAGAAACTGGAGTCTTCGAGCGCCGATATTCACCGACATCGGCAGAAGGAAGTTTTCTTTTGCGACGAGATTTATACAAAGATATCACTGATGATCGATCCCCTTTGGCATCGGTAAAAGGTGAGGAGAGTAAATGTTAATGGAGGAGGAATTGATATCGTCGAGAGTCGATACCCGACGCACTTAGAAAAATTGGAGAAGATCAAGTCGTGACAGGGATTCAGACCACGCTAAAGTTTTCTCCGATCGTCGACTTCCGAAATATTCCGACATCAGAAGTTTTTGAGGACACTAACCCAAAGGAAACTATGTGATAGGTTTATCCCCAAACATCGATCTCCGATACATTTTTGGCATCGACAGTCCTAGGTTTAGCTTAGAGTGCACAACTTGCAGAAACTTCAGAACCCAACCATTACCCATGAGCTAAGTCACCGGTCCTCAATGCCACGTACTCCGAGCCAGTTGTGCCACGTACCCCAATCTATTTGTGCCATGTCGACATTGTATGATAAAATCTATTGGCGTTGGAGGTTTTTCGTAGAAGGATATCAATAAAAATACAAAGTAACTCAAAGCACCTCTAAGCATAAATTCAGGGTTAACTTGCAATAAATACGGCTTGTCTAAATAATGCAAACAAGTGGTCGTGTGCAGTGAATCCCAGGCTCAAAAATATGTTCTGAATCAGACAAGAAAAAATATGGACAAAGAACACAAGAGATACATACACAAATAAAAGAAACGATTCATCCAATCACTACAACCAAAATACTTTAGTCAAAGTTTTAAGACTTTATTTTAGATTTCCGTTGATCTCAGATTACATATAAGAGACACCATCTACACCTTTTGTAACACCAACCCATTTTATATTTAAGAGGATGGAAATTTTCAAAAACAAATATCAAGATTTTGTGCCACGTATGAGAATACAAATAGAGTTCGTTAATCATGCCTCTTCTACGCACTGACAAGGTCTGCACGGGTTTTCTCCCCAGCTATTCCGCGTTCCCTGAGATGTGTTGATTTTATGTTCTTCCGACACCCTTTGTGCTTCGTGCAACTGCACGGTTGTATTTTGTGCTTCCCGTAGTTTTCTATTGAGCCATGTCACGTTCCCTTTGTTATCACTGAAATTTCATCCGCAAATGGTTATAGGAATCCAACATCGTCAAACAACTATTATCTCACCCATGGACCCAAATTACCAAAACTAATTTCCAAAAGGTCCAAAACTATACAACCAATTATAAAATCAGGATGCAATATGACTATACAGGGTGCGTGCACACATGCACCATCAAGAAATGAAGGAATAGCACACATGTGCACGATGTGTGACTGTGGACACTAAAAACCACACACACCTGAGAACGACCCATTTATGATGTTGGTCTACCTCCCAGCCACTTTTGGTTCAACTTCCAAGTCGATTTGACATCCAAATCTCAGCTGGATCCGGCTGGGTGGCTGTTCAAAGACCTAACGGTACCCTAAACGTCCCCTTTTCACACTAAAATATGGTTTCACAATACCTCAAAGTGGTGCTATAAAACAATGCCATGGGTGCACTACATCTTCAAGGAATTCATTGTCAAGGTTATGCTACTGCTATTCTCTTGGGGAAACCTCTTTTCTCATCAAGAGAATACTAGCACCATTCCATTTGGGCAATCCACATCACCTTTTGAGTGGGTTAGCTTGGGATTCTTTCACCATTTCTTTCAAGTTTTCAAGTTGTAAGAAGATATCAATCTTGGGGGTCCAAGATCTCTCCCTTGGAGGAAGAAGAGACTCAAAGTCCCCTTTCTATTTGGTGTTTTCTTTTCACTAATACAATCCTTTCTATTGGTGACATGAGTCTTGTTTGTTTCTTGTTCTTATGTCCTTATGAAAAATATTTTAATTGTTTTTTCCTTTCCTAGTTTAATTCTTAGCTTAGTCTTTTATGTTTATTCTTCTAACCCTTTCCTTTACTGCTTTCCTTCTTAGATAACCCAACTAAGCTTGTAAGCACCTCTGTTTTTCTCATTTAGGTGACAAAAGAAACACAATAGATTGGTGACTCCACTAAAACACTACAACTCTATACTCCACATCGAGATCATGAATTGTAGCGGATACTACTATGCCCTCAACAGTGGGCACTCAAAAAAATTCAGTAGCCCATAGGCCGCCAAAGCACCATGAACCGTCGACTCCTCATCCTTCACATCCTCCCTCAGTTGGGCCTAGTCCCTCTCTCTCCAATGGATCGACATTGTCCCAAATGATCACCTACATCCACATATACAGTACTCAATCAACCATCACAAAAACACCAAAATATCCCCCCCCCCAAAAAAAGGGAGATAAGTTTTCTCACCCTTAACTTTTCCTCAAAGGCATGGTTGTTTTCCCCACAGGAACGCACCCATGCACACCTATTTACCCCACATACGTGAATGTATGCGTGCTTTTTAATCCCATAGGCACACATTCGGTGAGCGCCTGTTCAATACATAGTTGTGCACTCATGTGCAACTGTTAGCAACACAACCGTGCACATATGCGCGACTGTGTTTTAGACAGTCGCACACCCCATGCACACCTATTTTCCCAAATAGAACTCCCCCCCTACGCAACTGTGTCCATTACAGCCATGCATTCATGCATGGGATGCCATCGATCTCCCGCGCACTTGGGGGGCCACAACCCTAAAAATCCACCGTATGGTCCTACCCAAAAATTTACACCTAACTACTATATAGGAGGATGAGACCACTAACCTGACTCTCGCACCTCTCGGATCGGCTTCCTCACACTCTTGGAATCTCTGAATCTTATCTACAATCTCCTCTCTAACCACTATAGTAGCAAGTACAAATGAGGTGGCAATGTGGGCCCCACATCTATATATAGGCCCTTTTTGCCAAACTTCCAGACTCAATTCTGGGAGCTCCGAGCGTCCATTTTTCAATCCTTCTTTAGCCACAATATCAACACCCCATCATCTACATCAAGACAGTCCTTGAGCCATTTTTCATCCTTAGCCCCCAGGGAGCCATTTTTCCATACCCCGTTCAAGTACGTATGCTCATGTTCAAAATTATCAAATAAACGGTTATATGTTCAATTATCTTCAGATATTCTTCACGTCATGTATTTGGTTGTCATGTGTGTAGGTACTTGGTCATCACACACCAGCACGACCCCTTCAGGTATATAATCAAAACTAGCATGTAATCATTCCCTCTGAATCTCAATTGCATCTCCAGTCACACCCTCTAAAATTTTCCTTTAGGATCCCTATATCCGACTCTGCAGTACTGTCACCTCCACTGCATTTTGGGTACTGTCACCTGGTAGCACTCTCCCCCACATGAGTTGTCCCATTCATACCCCCCCTTGGCACTTTGACACTCATGTTGTTTCAACCTTTAGGGATGGGAGTCCCGATAGTCTTACATCATGTCACAATTTATCCACATACTCCTTCTCATTTTGCTAGCCTTCCCAACGGACTCCCAGGGAACTTCCTCACAGTTTTATTTTTGACTACACTCCCGCAACATCATTTACCATCCATTTCATCCACTGCCGGTTTTCCCATCTTCAGATTTCCCTCCATACATTTCCCTACTACAGAAACCCGCCTATGGGGCCCCAACCCCCCACTTGTTTTTTAACCAACTTGTGCCATCATCAGGCCAAGCCATCTAACACTGGGGCACCCATTTATGTATCTACATTATTATCCCCACTGATTTTTTTAATTCTTTTTGTAATTAAGCCTTTGTTTCCAACATTTTACATAGCTTTTTATCGTCACCTTTGGCAGCCTTCTTCCTTTTTAGAAAATGAAACCCATGTCACCCTTGGTTGGGTCATTCCTTATCACTTACACTTGTTGACATCGTCCATAAACTCCGAGTATCCCACAGGCCACCTACCTTTTCTCTCTGAGTTTGTTCACTTTGTCCCGCTTCTGGCACAACTTATCCCATGTCTTGTTGTCCCCCTAACACTCGACCTAGTTGAATGGTTGCGGCCACTTATACTTTGCATATATTCCCAACCAAGGGAAGTATTGAGTCTCCACGCATCTTGACTTTGTTCATGTACCTCCTTAGTTCCTGACCTCACCTAGTGGATTTCACAAATCCCATTGCTTGTTGGAGTTGCATCTCCCTTTTTGTCGACATTAGCACAGTTTCCATAAGGGAAATAGTATCTTGACTCTCATTACCTTTACAATGAGGAGTCTCAGATGGCACAGGGAGAACCATCATTTCTCTCTACTGTCATTGACCCCCATAACATTTGAATTCAACATTTTCTCATTTTACGGTGGGTCTTACTTTGCGATTATTGCATTTGTTTTTTATATTTTCCGTTTGCGACTATTGCATTTGTTTTTTATATTTTCCGAAGACCTATGAACTTTGTTGGGCTATCAATGCCCACAAAATCCATGATACTTCTTACATGTGTAATTGCCTACTGTTTAGAGTATCGTTCCTCATCATAATTATCATCTGACTTTATCAAAACTTCTCCCAAGGGTGCTGCAGTTGTCTACATCAACACACAGTTTCAGTTATTGTACAACACCCCTTTTTTTTGAGTTACATGACACGACCATGGGGTATTCCCGCCTCGTTTGTACACAATTTATTTTCCACACCCCGTGAAAGGTTGGGTCCTACAGGTTCCCTTCTCCCTCTAATGGGTCACTCTTGATACTCTCACTATCACTCTTTCTTACAATGGTAGTCTTAGTAGAATAAAAATTGACGAATTTCGGCTATCCGTATGCTCCTAACCTCATCCATCAGGGGGCATCTGTTATCACTGAAATTTTGTCCGCAAATGGTTACAAGAATCCAGCATCTTCAAACAACTATTAGTTCACCCATGGAAAAAAATTACCAAAAATAATTTCCAAAAGGTCCAAAGCTATACAACCAACTATAAAATCAGGATGCACTATGACTATACAGGGCGTACGCACACATGCGCCATCAAGAAACGAAAAAAAAGTGCACATGTGAATGATGCATGACTATGGACACTAAAATCCACGCACACCTGAGAATGCCGCATTTATGATGTTAGTCGGCCTCCCACCCACTTCTGGTTCAGCTTCCAAGTCAATTTGACATCCAAATCTGAGCTGGATCTGGCTGGGTGGCTAGTCAAAGACCTAAGGGTGCCCTAAACAACCTCTTTTCACACTAAAATCTGGTTGCACAATACCTCAAAGTGGTGATATAAAACAAGGCCATGGGTGCACTACATCTTCAAGGAATTCATTTGCAAGGTTATGTTGTTGCTATTCTCTTGGGGAAACCTCTTTTCTCATCAAGAGAATACTAGAACCATTCCATTTGGGCAATCCACATTACCTTTTGAGTGGGCTAGCTTGGGATTCTTTCACCATTTCTTTCAAGTTTTCAAGTTGTAAGAAGAGATCAATCTTGGAGGTCAAAGAGCCCTCCCTTGGAGGAAGAAGGGACCCAAAGTCCCCTTTCTATTTGGTGTTTTCTTTTCACTCATATAATCCTTTCCATTGGTGACATGAGTCTTGTTTCTTTCTTGTTCTTATGTCCTTATGCACAATAGTTTAATTGTTTTTTCCTTTCCTAGTTTAATTCTTATCTTAGTCTTTTATGTTTATTCTTCTAACCCTTTCCTTTACTGTTGTCTTGCTTAGGTAACCCAACTAAGCTTGTAAGAACCTCTATTTTTCTCATTTAGGTGACAAAATAGGGGCAATGCCCTTATTGACCTTGGGATGATGACACCTCAAGGATATTTTCCGCCAATTTCTGTCTTAATTCTCTATTTTCCTAGTAGAATTCAATGATGGTGAGTTGCGCCTGATATAGATGCTGAGTCGAATCTCAAACTTTATAACCCAAGGCATATGTCCTCCTCATTCTACTCCTGCTCCCCCAACCTATGGCTTCAATAGGCTCTAGCTAGATAGAGCGCATAAGTAATTCCTCAGCGTCCGATATTGCACACGAATCGCTCGATATTTTGTTTTCCCCAAATTCCTTATTCTTCCTTGGCCTTCCCCTTCTTTGGGGTATCTGCTATTGGGGAGACGTATCTTGCAACATCCTCCCTTCTTGTGCATATTCTTCCACTTTGGCCTCTACACAGTGTGATACCATCATTTCTGTGCGTGGGTAGGAACCTCCCTTTAAAGCCTTGGGAATGCATGATGTGAGTAAGAATGAATCCCAAGAGTTTTGGGGCTCAATATTGGTGCTTCAACTTCTTCACCTAGCCCTTCTTATTTTTTGAGGGGTTCCCATGGTGCAACAACGTATCTATCCTTTGCGTGGGGAACTTGATGAAGGCTCAAAGTGATTTTTTTTTATCAGTTTCGGCTCACGAGATGAATTACCAACAATGCATAAGCTCGAATGGTGAGTAGAACACATGCAGAACATCTAGAATTTATAAAAAAATGGGCAGTGAGTGGAAACATGTCAGGGAACACTGGATTCATGGTGATTGGATGTATTGAAGCAAACTGAAGATTCTTTGTGACACATCCACAAGACGAGTATGTTTTGGGGCATGTGAGATACAACCGATAGGAGTTGCAGAAGGTGTGGTACGATCACCTCGATTTTTAAATCCCCTATCTATCATGATGGGCTGATGATGGTTGGTGCAATTACTGATGCAACTTTTGTTTAAACAACTTTCCTTGACCTGGAGTGCCTAATGACTTCCCTTATGACAGGATCCTACTATTTTGGAACATAATCATATGTTCGACAGATGTTTGTCTCTGACATCCTTTCCTAACTCCAAGGGCCAACTGACCACTGGTGCGACTTCAACTTTCATATTCTTTCATACCTGGCTAGAGAAAAAATGACGACACTAACAAAAGTGGTGCAAGCAATTCAAAAGATTGCAGAGATCACATAAGTATCAAACAACTAGGTTTAGCAATATTCACAAAAATGTACCAGTTAGGATTCCTCATGCTTACACTTTATGCATATATTTTACCAAGTGTTTTTCTATACACAATATCTAAACAATTTTAATTTCGATTGTAGGAAAGATACCTCCGAGTTTTGAGCGAGAATGGCTCAGGAGCCTTGTTGGGAGATTCAAGAAAATAGGTCAAGTGTGAAAGGATCTGAGTCAAAATCAACAAAGGCGGTGAAAGATATAAAACTCCCCAAGTTCGGCACACCTGATGACTTTGTCGACTTGCGCGACATAGTCGAATCACACACCAAGAAAGATTCATCATGGGCTAAAATACTGGAAAAGGTGACGGACACAATGCTAGGTCAAGTGCGACAATTTATGGAACACACGATCAAGGCTCGTGCTATTCTGCAACAGTAAAGTTCCAGTCTGGTCAAGTATCGAGCACATGCAGTAGAGATCAGAGAGATTTACATGGCCCCGATGGAACAACATAGATTCCCATACCGCAATACCTACGAGGAGCTGTTCATCAACTAGACAGAGTACGAGAAGAGTCACCCTTTTAATGTGATATCTTGAGATGACTCTTAGACAAATTGTTAGGAGAGAACTCCACATGGCGAATTTTGTTTTTCTTATCTGCACTTCAGCCATTATTTTTAGTTAATTTTATGTTATAAATAAGAGCATCGACTGATTAGTTAAGGGTCGATGTTTGTTGCAAGAAACTCTCATTTTTGGTTTTTTTAAGAATTATTTTGGAGCTACCTTTAATTGAGAAGTGCTTTTGGACCAGAGACAAGTTTATGTTTTCATCAAATGCATGTATGAGTGGACGTGGAGAAGAACTATTTCCTATCTCGTCTCATGGATGGATGTTGTAACGAGTAAGAGCTATTAAATCTATTGTTAAGTTATATGATGGAATGTTTTACAATTATTTTCTTTAATGATGAAGATGAATCGTTGTGTTATTATGTGATGGATGATTAGAGTTAAGTGAATTATTTTACTTGCCATTATTTATTGCATATGTTTTTTCTTGCTGATGATTTGTATCTCAGTTAGTAATTGGATACTCACATGGTTAATGTATTAGTACTAGTCCCATGGTATGGAATTGTTTTCTGCATGCCTGAGTAGCAGGTTATCCCAAGATCATCCTTTTCTCAAGTAGTTAAACTTATTCCTATTTTGTTACCTAGTTGGTTTATACCGGATTTATATCTTATATCGGTCCCACCTAAGAGAAAATACAAAAAAGAGAAAGTCCAAACTAAAGGAGACGCCTTCGCAAGAAAACGAAAAGCTCATTGATTAATTAGCCAGATCGCAAGATCTGGAGAACCATTCCACTATTAAATGCTACAGAGTATTATTGGGCCTTGGTGGTGGGTTTGGTTCTTTCTATTGAGTAGAGGGATCTAGCACCCATCAATAGGTGCATATTCTAAAATATTTGGAGATATTTCCCAATAGCCACACAAAATATGACCAAGGTGTGATTGCAGCCCACAACCACCACCTGGGTAGATATCTTATGTTTGTCCAATAATTACCTCATTCAAAGTGCTACATTTAAATTTTCTTCCTAAAACATGGGTCACGGGCTGAATACCCTCACAATAGTTGGGTGACTCAAGAAGGGATGCGTAAAGCAACCTAACCTCAACCTTTGACCCTTCATGGGTATCTCCCTACCTTATGGTATAGGAACACTTGACTTGGAGGATTTGAAGGATCCCTATTCTCGAATTATATTGTTTCAAAATGTGAGACCTGATAATGGGGGGTTATTTGGATGCCTACCCCTGAGATCCTACCTAGACTAAAAATATCTTTTAGGCACCTCCTGTGGAGGAAGATTTAGTGTGTTCTTAGAAAAAAAATTTAGATGGAGTGGGATGAGAGATTGGGGTCATGGAACAACCTCGTTTGAATTAAATTTGTGTGGACACTTTCTAAAGAAGTAGTTGAATATTTCAAAGTTATTTTTGAAGTACTTTGTGGGTTCTTAAAAATAAATCTTAATTCGACCTCCACTATTCTAATAGAAATTATGTGTGTGATGAGTGTCTTTGTTTGCAAGAAAGTGAAAATTGTGAAAAGTATTTTTAATAAGTTAAGTGTAAGATTGTAGCATGTGGACTTCCTGTGGTTCTTACAAATGTTCTTACCTAGCTTACTATGTTCTTTGGTACAACCTTGCAGAATATTTAAATCCCTAGAGAACTATCAATGTGGACATATGTGTCCTTACTTGATCCTTTAAACTCCCTAGAATGTTGTCTATACCAAAAAATATTTTGAAACTATCCTAGGATTGTAGACATGTGGGCATGTATGGGCCCTTACAAAGCTTTAAGATATTTTTCAAAACTAAGAGGTATGCAAAGGGGGTTTTGTCCTCTCCTATTGATTTAAGGGAGATTGAATTTCCTTTTAACTACCTTTTCTGATTCCTGAGATCACACTTGGGTGCGGAGGAAGAGCATACTTGGGGGTTGAAATTTCTAGTCCCAAATTATTTGATTGTGTTTGAAAAATAAATAACCTTAACTTGAAGTTTTAAATGCCAAATGATCCATCCATGTGGCAACAAAGAAAAGAGAAGAATTGTGATTCTTTTTACCCCTATGTACTTATGTTAGCTAACCTTTCTTGTAAGAAAGGACTCTAAGTGAAGTGTGATTTATTTACAAAGAGCAGGAAATTAAAATCTGAAGGAAAGGGACCCTCAAACCACTCTAAAAACCCTTACAATTTGCAAAAAACTAAACTTGTGTGCAGGCTGTAGTTCTGCAAGTTGCGCCAAGTGTGAAAAATTCATAGGTTTATGAAGGCTCTTACATGAACAACATGTAGAGTGCTCAAAATACGTATCTGTGGGATTCGAAAGCCATGCACTTCCTTTCACGCATTGGGAAAGAAATTTCGAGGTGAAATTCTCTCTCCTTAGCTCTGAATTCTAGATTTGGAAGATTGGGCTAGGCTGGTTTTGGTACCTGCATAGCCAAACAATTATAAAGAAGTGCTCTCAAGACTTTAATAGAGAGGAATTTGATTCACATCCCCAGTATGGTCACCAATCTGTTGTGTTGGTTTTATCACATGTGTGAGCAAAAACACAACACTTACTTTCCTAGTTAAGTCAACTAAACAGGACAAAGAGTTGTGAGTTGATTAGATAACCAAATACACATGAAACAAGGAAATAAAAACAAAACAAAAGGAAACAAAGGTTAGAAAAAATTGCAAGAACTAGAACCATTAAAAATTAAAATGACAATCATATAGCTACCAATGGATCAATATATTGATAGGCTAGCACTGTAACAATGGAAAGTAACAATGGTGAAGAAATACAATGCCAATCCTCTCAAGAGGTGACTAGAATGGCCCTTGCTATAGTACTTGAATGATTCAAAGAGAAAATAGGATTCTCTAAGAAGAATTCTTGCAACATAACAATACCTTGAAGTTATTATTTTTCTAGCAAACCGATGGCATATATTTATAGTGTCCATTCATGGCAAGATATAACTAGTTCATAATGTGAACAAGGGGCCTTTTAGGGCACTTCCTAGCCCTTGACCAACCTCGAAGCTAGATTGTGCTTAGATCTGAGTGTCAAATCATGTTGGGGGTCGGACTGGAAGTGGTTGAGAGGCTGAAAAGATTCATAAATGTGTCGTTCATGAGAAGTGCACGGTTTTTATCGTATACAGTTGCACATTTTATGCATAGTGTGCAATTAGGGCTATGTTGGCCCATGCATTCTGCACACACTACATGCTCTTCCTTTGGTGAATTTGCACACTTTGATTTATGAACATAGTATATTGTTTTATGCATTTTTTGATGGATTTTGATGATCTAGGTGTACTGATTGCTACTGGAATTGTTGTCTTTGTTCAACCATTTGTAATGTTGCAAACTATTTTTCAGTGATAACAATCGACGGAAATGAGTGCCTACTAATTAAACATTCAACCAAATCCCATGTCCATCGATGATCACAAGAGAAATATGTACCATGATGATGTGTGCGATGACATAAAAAGTGACGTGGTGGCTATCATGGAAGATATGATGACGTAGTAATGACATGGTAGTCCATGTGGTGGATGGAATGGTGAGTGACATGGAAGGTACGAGATTCGACATGGAAAGTGACATGGCATGATGACGAGGAAAGTATAGAAGCTAATGCAACATGTTGATGTGGCCAGTATGGAAGGTGACATGACATGCTTACATTGAAAAAGGAAGTACACATGGTTACATGGTAGTGTATGATTAGAAACGTGGTAGGCCGACGTGCTGGGTGATGTCGCAGGTGATGTGGATCTTGTTTGGCCATTGAAATAGAAACAACTCATGCAAAAATATTTAATGACATATATCAATCCCCATTCTCAATTGAATGATTTTGGACAGGCAATTTTGGATACAATGTTGGGAGAAAAACCTAAGTATAAGGGAAGTGCGTAGAGGAAGGAAAGTGCACAGAAGAAATAAAGTGTGCATATGGAAGAAAGTGCACAAATGGAAGAAAGGGCACAGGAGGAAGACAATGCACATATAGAATAATAAAGAAATATAGTGAGAGAAGAATGTACGAGAGAAGGATGACAACAAAAAATTCTAGAAATAGTAGAATAGTCGAAAAGATGCATGAAGAGTGAAAATAAGAAGAAAGTAGTTGAAACATCCAGTTAAATGAGATGGCCATGCATTGTAATAGTTTTGGGATAAATAGACTAGGGTTTTAAGCTGTAGGTTTTGAAGTATAAATACATAACGAGATGGGAGATTAGGGGGGCTAGAAAAAATGAGAGTATGCCAAAGTTGTGAATGTAATAGATGGTTATTAAGAAAAAAGATAAATAAAGAGAGAGTTTAGAGATTATATTGTGTCTTGTGGTATCTATTTGTATATATGTTCTTATAAATTATGTTGATATTCTTCGTAGACTAGACTAGTTTATGGATGAATTGTGGCATAATATTCATGATTGTAACTGTGAAGAATCTCTATAATCATTGGAAATATGATAAGTCTAGGAACCTAAAATAAATTAATACTAAATAGAGATGAATCACATACATAGATATAGAAGGAAAAATGACTCAAGTATCTTCCTCCCTTTCCCTTACTACTGCATAAGCCTGGTTCTTGCAGTCCCAATAGATACCTCGGGTGAGACTTCATCTATGCAAGTAGGTGATGCCAAAAGGGTCGGTGTCTAGTGGGTTTGTTGGTCATACTTAAATTGAACCTTAGGTATTATAACACATGTGTATAAAAGTTAAGCCAAGAAATGGTTATTTGGGACTGGGAAATTGTGATTAAGGGGATGTTTTGGAGGTCGACTAAGAAGGATATCATGGACTGGTTAGAGAGAAAATAATGGGAATTTTCATGATAAGAGAATAGGAACTCATGGATGAGTGACAAACAATGGATGCAAAGGTATGTGTTGAATGATCAACATGAAACTTTCTTCGACAAATTTACAAAAATTATGACCGATTGGCTAGAAAGGTTAGTAGAAAAAACAAGAAGGCTTAGTGCTGCAACACCAAGGCGTTGGACTTATGAATTGGTAAGACAATTGAATTTTGTATGTAACCTAAATACTCGAGCAGTTGATTTTTGGTTGGATAGTGTACTAGAGGGTTACGTTATAGAATTTGTAGTAGGTTGCATTCAATGATACAATGTTGTAGAAAGAGAATTTTTCAAAGGTCTACATGGGAGGTTCTTGAAATCGTTAAATACATGGATACAAATGTTGTTATGTGAAAAACACATGATGATAATGAATTATGATAGATAAAATGGATTATTTCACGTAGGGGGATTTAGAGGATGACAAGAGGATCGTCTGAGAGAATGAAGAAATAAATGAAAAAGGAAAGAATGGAATGAAGATGCAAGAAGGAAGTATACCAGAGGAAGAGTATGATTTTGGAGAGTTGTGTGAAGGAAGGAGGTATAAAAGGAAAAATATTGGGACTGGGAGAGAAGAGTAGCATAATGAGCCAAAGGAAGGATAAACTTGCGCACTAATATCAATCATGGAGATAACATATATAGGAGGAGAAGAAGAGGGGTTCCAGTCCAGTCTAGTAATAGAATATCCAATAAGTCCTATTCAAACATGATCCTATGTTGAATCCATGACTCCATGTGCATCACCCAATCAAAGATGTAAACATGTTGAGCCTGCACAAAATATATCTAGCTATCAAATGACATACACAATTTGCAAAGGAAATATGGAAAAAAGCGAAGCAGGAGAGAAAGAATGGAAGAATTCTCATTAACCGAATGAATGAATGATAATTTACACATGATATACTCTATATAACTCAAATAATGCACACTGGAGGAGAATATAATGGACCATAGTGGTGGTATAGAGTGATCTGGACACACACCAGTAGTTACAGGAGTAAAATTTCACCTAGTATAGTCTCTCAGGTAGTTACGAGAGTGAATAACCACCTATTTTGAGTTAATTAGTCTCTCAGTCATAAGTTAACTGACTAAAACATAGTGAGGTGAGGAGGAGATCAAGGAATCCTGAGTAATGCGCTAGTTTGATGATGATCCCAAGGACAATGTGCATTAGTTGGTGATGATCCCAATGTGGCATCTAAACTCCACTCAACTGATCAAATTGAAGTGTGAACTGAAGAGAATATTCTCCTAGAGGAATATTTTCCCTAAAATATAGGAGACTGAATAATCACTAATAAACATAGGGAAAACCTTAGGAAATAAAAATCTTATGTGTGGGTGAAGTATTTCCAACACCCCCGTGAACATTACTATGGTGAAAATAAAGAATGGGTCTCGACAACGAGGCTATGTTAGGTACCCAAATACAAAATATACATTGAAATAAATGAGGAAAGAGGGAAAACCTCATGGGAAACCCCTCCCTCAAAGTACAATGTATGTAAAAAGAAGAATTGAAAGTTGCTAGGAAACTGTGTCCTTCACTCCAAGACGACTGCACAAACAATGGAACTTCTTCTCATTTAAGGTCATGGTGAAGATGTTTGCAGTTTGTTCTGCTAAAGGAAAAAACTGTAGGTTTATTATCCCCTCATGTAATAATTACGGGATTTAGTGTATGTGTATCTCGATTTGATTCATCCGCTGCCTTTGAAATGGATCTCTACAAAATTTTAGAGTGCTCTGGTTGTCACACCAAATGACGATCAGTCGATGAAATTGAATTACCAACTAAGTGAGAAAATGTTGTAGCCACATAGCCTAAATGGCTGTGTTAACTATACCCCTATGTACTTTGTTTTGTCTGAACATAGAGAAATAGCAACCTTCTTCTTGCTCGACCAACAAATAGGCCTGGAACCAAGACTAAGTGAGTAACCAGATGTGGAATTTCAATCAATGATATCACCAGCCCAATCAGAATCAGTGAACTTGATGAGGCCCAATTTAGATTCTGCTGCACAATGAATGCCAAAGGTGATGGTGCCCTGTATGTATTGAAGGATACACATTGTAGCCTTCCAATGTAGCTCATGTGGCTCCTATATGAACCTGGAGACTACTCCAACTGCATAGGAGAAGTCTAGTATGGAGTGTGTGAGATACAAAAAGATCCCCACTAGCTGTATGTACAGTTTGTTGTCAACCAGTGGAGTGTCCCTGCCATCCTCAAGTCTGACTCCTGGTAGGAAAGGAGTCAAGGCATACTTGTAGTCTATCATGTGAAATCTCTCAAGGAGGTCTCATGCATACTTGACCTAAGAAACTTTGATGCTTGATGCATATTGAATGATCCTGATTCCAAGGAAGAAATGTAGCAGACCCATTTTTGTCATCAAGAATCTATCATGCAAAATCCTCTTGATTGCAACAATCACTGAATTCGAGAAACTGATGATAAACAAATCATGAACATACATAAATAGGAGTATAATTGAATCATTCATCCTGAGCATGTTATGAATTACAACATACAAATTTCTTTGATATTAGGTAGGATTCCATATTGGCATACCATTCCCTCAGATCTTTCTTGAGGCCATAAAGAGACTTCTTTAGTCAAGAAACCAAAGATGAATCCTGCATAAATCCCTAGGGTTTCTCCATGTAGAACTCCTCAGAGAGATCGTTGTGAAGAAATGCATTCTTCATGTCCATATGATGGGCTTCACATCCCTTGGTTGCCACAATGGCAAGTTCCAAACATATGAAATCCATATTCTCTACTGGAGTGAAGGTCTCATCATAGTCAATGCCATGCACTTGCTTAAATCCTTTGGTAACTAGTCTGGATTTGTATCTGCTAAATTGCCCATCTGTTGCGCTCTTGGTCCTGTAGAACCATCTGCACCTGACAATTTTCCTTCCGGAAGGAAGGGGAACCAGATCCCAAGTCTAGTTCTCGAGGAGGGAGTTGTACGCCTCTTGCATGGAAGATTCTCAAAATGGATTTCCATCAGCCTCACCATAGGATTGTGGATATGAAGACTGAACTAAGAAAATATGCATGGGTGGCATCGATTCAATGGAAGTGAGTGTAAGAGGAGGCTCCTTGAAATCATATCGAGTCTTCCTAGTATCAACTGGATCTCCAAGAAGATCCCCTGCATCATGAAGAGTAGTATTAGCTCACTTGGGCCTCGACTCTGGCTCTACATTTGCATGCACTGAATATACATCTGTCTTTACTGACTTTGTATCTGGATCATCTAAATCCTTTGTGTTAGTAACATTTCTTGTCCGGGGAAAAAGAGTATTTGGGTCAGCGAGTCGCATGAGGAGTGCCCGAGCGCAACGTGGAAAATCTCATTTCAGGTTCCCAAGCAAGTCAGTGGGCGAGATTATATCGTTGACGGTCCAGATTCATCCATAGGAGCATATCAACGGTTGGCAGAAAATCGCGATTAGTGGAGTTGCGCCAAGATTAGCGCAAATGCATTGTGCCCATATTATATGCAGGGAAGGATAGAAACCGTCCATCCAAAGGATGCGTGGTGTGAGATCTAGTCGCGTCGGTGTTTCAGCAATCACGAGTTCAAAGGGTGAAGGTTCTGTGTTGTCCTATATCTCAAAGACCTAAACCCTGAAGGTGCCCAAAGTTGCGCCCACAGTATTACAGAGCAATCTTAGTCATGCATCCACAAGAGACACCTGGCATGTGATTAGGTTCCTCGCAATTTCGCCCATCGCAATTTTAAGGCACAAAGAGCAGCTCCATGATTTCCCAATGCACGAGGTGCTGAGAGTGTCCAGGACCTGGTCCCACAACATCGTCGGGAGAGTTCAGAACCGTCAGATCTAGAGGGATGTGTGGCACCAACTCAAGCCATCTTGGCATTTCGCTCATCGTGATTTTAAGAAGCAAGGATCAGCCCCTTATTATTCGTGAACGCCGAAAGGCCTTTGAGGATAAACGCAGGGTCATAGCCCGTCATCACATGGGAAAATAGAAAGATCTGTGCAAAAGGGGCCAGTGTTGTCGAGTCCTGTCGCCGAAAGTTTCATTGCGTTCTCAAAATGCCATTTGATACGACCTCAAGCCTGGTTTTCGCTTGAAGTAAATGAAGGTAAGAAAGAGTGGTTGAAACCTCTCTTCATGCATTAAGTGAAAAATATGGAGAGCCTGGCCAGGGGTCTGCTTGAGAGAGTCCAGTGTACCATTTTTTCCAAAGAGGCCATGCCCAGTCCTCGATTAGCCATAGGAGGTCTACACACGCTAACTTGGCTCTTAATGGCTCAGCTACTCTCCTTGCAGGAGCCATACGCAGTTAAAGTGGCATTTGAAGAAGGATATCCGTACGAGTTTGACTAAAGGGACACCAAGCCTTGGGTGACTGGACACACCTCTGTTAGGTGAATTTCTCTGAGTATATAAACCCAGTATTTGTATTTTGTAAAGTATCGATGGTTGAGAAAGACCCCCGATTGTAAAGTTTTGATGAAGCACTGGTCGCTCTAGTTTATATATAAGGCATTGGAGACTTCTTACTTTATGGATATCATCCTCTTTTCCATCTATTTGTTTACTGTGTTAGAACAGCTTGAAATTGGAGGATCCAGTCGAGTTGTAGCTGTTATAGGATGATGTAGGTTGGATCACTGTAACAATTGCATTCTTTATAATCGGTTCCTGTGATTTTATTAGCGCTGAATGACTTGGAATTGAAGGATTCAGTCGAGTCACCCCTCATCTCCTTGAAGCTCTGGAACAAGAGGATATTGGATTCTGATTTTTTCACCCTCAAGCCTCCGAAGGCTTGTCACCTAAGGTAGTCTTGCTCTCCCTTCTCACAAGTCCTCCATCTACCACCCTTTAATCCATTTACTAACAGAAGTTGGATCAAGACCTCCCTTGCTTTCTACATACCAGGCCCGGTTTCCTGAGTTAAAGATATATATTCTTGAGTCTTTACCTATATGATCACCCCATTAAACAAATCATGACATAAAACTGATGGGCGTTGGGCTCTTCTCCTGGAAGAAATCCAGGAGTGACTTCTGACGCTAACATTTCTAGCGTCGTTGCCGGGGACGAAGTTGAATATTTTCCCTAGGTAGAACGACATTGATCCTCTGATTCTAAAGGTGCATCAGACATCAAAGCCCTTAAATATTGTTACTGTGCACCTAGAGACTCGACTGTGGCAACTCCAAGGTTTCCACATCATTGTTTCAGCTGTGGCTACTGTTAGCACACCTAAAAGCTGACCCTAAGGAGCTTTCTCGAGAAGGTTTCAGCAACTACTTTCTCAGCCTGAGAAGCTTCCTGGGGTAACAACAATGTTACTATCTAGCCTTTGATGGTGAACAAGGACCAAACACATTCGAGGTTGCGCATATTTCACCTGGCGACTCCATGATTCAAGGATCGATTGGTGACTCCACTGGTTCGATATAGAGAAAATCCTTGCTCGCAGGTTTTCTCCTTTTAATTTTTCTTCTATTCCTCGTTTTCCTAATGTTGTCCCCTCTCCAAATGAATGGGGCAATTATTTTCCCATATTTGGAAAGTGTGAAGATGACAACCCTTCTCAACACCTCAATGAGTTTCATGAACTCATGCTTCAGTGGGAGATACATCATGACGATGTATTATTGAAAATGGTCATGTTCTCGTTAGCAAGGGATGCGCGTAAATGGTATCATTCTTTACCACCTGCTAGAATTTCTTCACTCTCGGAGTTTCATGCAGCTTTCTTCACCTATTACCAAGAGTTTTATCCCTCTATGTTAGTTTGTCATAACTCTAGTGAGGAATACCACAACTCTATACCGAATGAAGTTGTTTTAGATGTAGGCTATGAGGATGATCCTTATGACCTGGGTCAGAGCTCCGCCCTTTCTCCTCCCCATTCATCTGTAGTAGGGGGGGGGTTATGAGAGTGATTAAGTTCCCAGGGAAGAGGATGGCGCTCTGAGTAAACTAGTGGTGTAGGCGACATTCCCCACTCCCCAGTGTGCAAAATTGGAATTTGAAGGAAACAAAAATGATTTTCTAGTCTTCGAGGTAGATGATCTAAGCAGCTCTTTTGAAGATATTATTGAAGATTTTTTGGATGCATTAGCATCTACTCCCAATGAGCCTACTGTCTTAAATTTAGACAAGGAAGCCATTGTGGAAGAGGATCGTTCTTTCTTCCTTTATGAGATTTCCCATGATGTATTTACATTTGGGATTGAAGAGAAGGATCGGGAGATCGTTCCCTTTTTACAAGATGGGGGAGTGCATGGAAAAGAGGAGAGGAACCAGAGGAACAAATGAGCATGCATTTCATGTTCTATCCATAGCCAATCAACGAACAGCCACCGCCTGAGATCCGTGAGCCTGCGTCAGTTGTGCTCCTACCTGTGCTTATCATAGATATTCAGCCACAGGTGGACAACTGTGTAGCACAGGTGGCTGTTTGTCGCTAGATTTCTGGGATTGGCCACTCATTCTATGACCCTGTCAGCAAGTACATGGAGTGGAATTTCCCCTATGCCTTGGAGCCACCCTATTTCATCTCAACTCCATCATGTAAGGAGGAGTTGAAGAGTGTAACCATTCTGTTGTCATGGTTACACCATCTGCTGATGATCATTAACAGAAAGAAGGATCTTCTATCCAGGAAGCTACTTGAATGGCTATGGTGGAAATCTGCTTTCACCTAGCCCCATGTAAAGTGTTTTATTAGATTAGAATTGTATATAAATAAGCTCCTTTGAGCATGTATTTTTATTTTGTTTCTTTTATTTTTCGGCTTGTATTTTCAGTAGCGAGATGTTTTGAGCCCGACTCCATAGCCCAACAACAAGGCACTGGAACTGCAAAATGAGTCCTTAGAGAATCACAGGGATGACTCTATCCCCCATGGAGCCTAATGTTAGTAACATTTCATGTCCGAGGCACAAGAGCATTCGGGTCAGCGAGTCACATGAGGAGCGCTCGAGCGCAATACAAAAAATCTCATTTCAGGCTCCCAAGCAAGAGAGCGGGCGAGATTATATCGTCGGAGGTCCAGATTCATCCATAGGAGCATATCAACAGTTGGCAAAAAATCGCGGTTAGCGGAGTTTCACCGAGATTAGTGCAAATGCATCGCGCCCATATTATATGCAAGGAAGGATAGCAGTCATCCATCCAAAGGACGCGTGGCATGAGATCTAGTCTCGTTGGCATTTCGTCAATCACAAGTTCAAAGGGTGAAGGTTCTGTGTTGTCCTGTATCTCGAAGCCCCGAACCTCGAAGGCACCCAAAGTTGGGCCCACAATATTACGGAGCAATCTTGGCTATCCATCCACAGGAGACACATGGCGCATGATTAGGTTCTTCATCGTTTTTCCCATCGCAATTTTAAGGCGCAAAGAGAAGCTCCATCATTTCCCGATGCGTGAGGTGCTGGGAGTGTCCAGGACCCGAGCCCACAACATCGTCGGGAGAGTTCATAACTTTCATATCTAGAGGGACGTGTGGCACCAACTCAAGCCATCTCATCATTTCGCTCATCGTGATTTTAAGAAGCAAGGATCAGCCCCTTCTTAATCATGAACACCGAAAGCACCTTTGAGGATAAACGCAGGGTCACAGCCCATCGTCACATGGGAAAATAGAAAGAGCTATGCAAAAGGGGCCAGGGTTGTCGAGTCCAGTCGCCGAAAGGTTCATCGCATTCTTTGGGTGCCATTTGATCTGACCTCAAGCCTGGTTTTCGCTTGAACTAAATGAAGGTAAGAAAGAGTGGTTGAAACCTCTCTTCATGCATTAAGTGCCAGTTATGGAGAGCCTAGCTAGCGGTCTACTCGAGAGGGTCCTGTGTACTATTTTTTCCAAAGAGGCCATGCCCGGTCCTCGATTAGCCAGAGGAGGTCTGCACATGCTAACTTGGCTATTAATGGCTCATCTACTCTCCTTGCAAGAGCCATACGCAGTTAAAGTGGCATTTGAAGAAGGATATTGGTACGAGTTTGACTGAAGGGAAACCAAGCCTTGGGTGACTGGACATGCCTCTGTTAGGTGAATTTCTCTGAGTATATAAACTCAGTCTTTGTATTTTGTAAAGTATCAATGGTTGAGAAAGACTCCCAATTGTAAAGTTTTGATGAAGCACTGGTCACTCTGGTTTATGTATAAGGCATTGGAGACTTCTTACTTTATGGATGTCAGCCTCTTTTCCATATCTTTGTTTATTGTGTTAGAACAACTTGGAATTGGAGGATCCATTCGATTTGTAGCTATTATAGGATGATGTGGGTTGGATCACTGTAACAGTTGCATTGTTTCTAATCGGTTCCGGTGATTTTCTTAGTGCTGAATGACTTGGAATTGAAGGATTCAGTTGATTCACCCCTCAACTCCTTGAAGCTCTGGACCAAGAGGATCTTGGCTTCTAAGTTTTTCACCCTCAAGCCTCCGAAGGCCTGTTGCTCGAGGCAGTCTTGATTTCCCTTCTCACAAGTCTTCCATCTACCACCCTTTAATCCATTTACTAATAGAAGTTGGATCAAGACCTCCCTTTCTTTCTACATACCAGGCCCAGTTTCTCGAGTTAAAACTATATATTCTTGAATCTTTACCCATTCGATCACCCCATTAAACAAATCGTGACATAAAACTAATGGGCGTTGGGCTCTTCTCCTGCAAGCAATCCAGGAGTGACTTCTGATGCTAACACTTTGAATCAGAACTCTGATCTAAAGAAGAGTGTGCATGCTCATCATCTCTGATAGGTGGAAAAAAAAACATTTCTGCATGCATCTGTTAAAGGACAAGTGAGACACTTTCCTCGAATTGGAAACTACGCTTAATGATGAGTAGGTACAAGGAAATATCAATGAGTCTATATCCGTTCACAGTTTCAGAGAATCCAACAAAGATACACTCTTTTCTCTATGGATCAAGCATCTTCCTCTTCTTAGATGGAATCCTGGCCTATGCACATGAATCGAAAATATGAAAGTGGGTCACTTCCAGTTTGAGGCCACTCCAAGCCTCATACAGGGTTTTATCCTTGACATATATATGGGGAGATATGTTTTGGATGTAGGTTTCACAATTAAGAACCCATAATCTCTTTGGAAGTGACTTCACATGTAGCATGCAATATTCCATCTCTTTTAGAGATCTATTTGTCTGCTCAGCAACTCCGTTTTGCTGCAAAGTACAGGGAACCGTGTGCTGCAATAGAATCTTGACCTCATGACAAAGATTTTATATCTCATGGTTGACATACACTCCCTTGTTATCTGTTTGGAGGACTTTGATTTTCTTTCCTAACTATGTCTCAACAAGGGCTTTGAAATCTTTGAGGTGTTGAAATACCTTTGTTTTTTTCCTAAGAAAGAAAATCCATGTGAACCGTGAGAAGTCACAAACAAAAATTAACACCTACCTTGATTTACTAATAGATGGATGTAGAAAAGAGCCCATGAGGTCACTATGGATGAGATCTAAAGGAAAGGAAGTCTTCTGAGTCTTTCCTTTGTTGAATTTCTCTTAAGGGATTTTCCAAGAACACATCCCTCACAAATTCCTTTGGAGAAGTGGATGTCAGGTAGACCATCAACCATTCCCTACCTTCTAATTTATTGCATATATCTGAAATTTAAATGCTTCACTAGAAAATTTGGCTCATTTTGCAACGACTATTTCGCTGCTCTTACGACGTTATTTCATGGATATTGCGACGAATCTTGAGCCTCTGAAACATTGTTTTATGTCAAGTGGAAATTTCGACGAACTTGAATTACCGTCGCAAGAGCGAAGAACCAAAGGAAATTCTCACAATTGCGACAAAAAAGAAATATCGTCACTAATATGACAATATAGGAAAAGTAAGTGAAACCAACATTTCGTTGCAATTGAGATGACCATTGCGATGACATATTTTGTTTCTTATATAGAAAATGCGTCACAACAATTTGAGTTGTCGTCACACTTGCGACGACAATTTATGTTTATGTAGCAAATACATCACAATAATTTAATTTGACATCGCACTTGCGATGACAACTTTCATTGATTATATGGAAAATGTGTCACAACAATATAATTTTTCATTGTAATTGAGACAACAACTTTCGTTGTTTATAGGGAAAAAGCATTGCAACAATATAAGTTTTCGTCACCATTGTGACGACAACTTTTCGTTGTTTATATGGCAAAAGTGTTGCAACAATATAAGTTGTCATTTCCATTGTGATGACAACTTTCATTGTTTATATGGAAAAAGCGTCGCAATTATGAAGACAAATTTCATTGTTTGTATGACAAAAGCATCGCAACAATATAATTTTTCATCGCAATTGTGACGAACAATATTTATTTAAAAAAAAAAATATTTTGGGCTGCAATTTTAATATTAATATTACCATATCCTCCAAGTGGAACATGGTTTCTCCTATCATTACTTGGATAATGGGGATAGGTCCCAATTCCTTGATAATGTGCATGAGAGGACAATAAATCCCTTGGGCTCTAAATCAATCTTTCGGGGACCTACAAGGGCGATGGACAAGGCCACAAACCAGAAAACATGCCCTATATAAGATATCATTATCATTAGAGTGGTATGTGGATTCCATTAGAAGGTTTTATGCATTAGGGATGGGTACTAGAGCCTTGACCATGGTTGGGTCAGAAGTTGAAGGAATTAGGACCTAAGTTAATATTCTTGATCTAATAGGCCATGATCAAGGCTTCAAACTACAACATAGTTCCTTTAAAGTGAATCTTTGTCATATAAGTAGCATATGGGTATAATAATGAGTTTTTTCATAGTAGGAATGGGTCTCAAGGACTTTACCAAATAAAAGGGAGGACAATAAGGGCCTTATTCCATAAATGGATTTGTAAGGCTCAATATCCATGAACATCACCTTCAACATAATCCCTTTAGAGGAAATATTTGGCCTCCAAGTTGAATATGTGTACCATTATGAAATATTTTGCACTAGGGACATGTATTAAGTAATTATCCATGGTCAAGCGAGGAAAATAAGGCCCTTGAGTCATTTATCAATCCTTTAGGGATCAAGGGACATAATCAATGCCCTAAACCACATAACATGTTGTCTATAGGGAATCATGAACCTTTGAGTGATATATGGGTATTGTTATAATATTTTATGTATCAAAGATGGATATGAAGTATTTAACCATGTTTGGGGGATAAATCCAAGGAATTAGGCCTTGAAAAATTATTATTGGGTCAATAGGCCATGATTAAAGCCATGGACTACAACATGAGACATTTAAAGGGGATGTTTTGCATACGGGTTGGATGAAGTTTCCATTAGGATTTTTTGTGTAGTAGGGATTTATGTTGGGGCCTTGACCATGATCAGGTGATGAAAATAGGGTACTTAATCCATAAAGTATGATCAAGGTCTTTAACTACAACATCATCCCTTTAAAGGGGATATTTTTCATATGAATAAGAAAGGGTTTCCATTAGGATTTTTTGTGTATCCAGGATGGGTCTTCGGGCCCTGACCATGATTAGGGGATGAAAATAAGGTCCTTAATCCATAAATGAGTGTAACTAGTCTTATGGGACATGGAATATTCTTCAAACAACTAAAAAAAAACTTTTAGAAATTAAATTTTTCCTTGAGCACGATATTGGTACTTTTAGGAAGCTTTACACAAAAGATATGGATCTCACAGATTTGGCTGTAAATGAAGCTTCTAGGACCCTAGTCCATGAAAAATTATTCAAACCACCATAAAAACTCAAATCATTAGCCTATTGGTGGGATATAGGCATCATTAAGAGAATTTGCATACCAAGCATGGGTCTCAAGGCTTTGACTATGGTCAATGAAGGAAAACAAGGGTTGTATGATATAAATTAGTATTTTAGGGATTATAATATTTAACATATGAATGATATTTTGGAAATATTAGAAAAATTTAGATGCATTGGGTGGATTTGGAGACTGTGACCATGGTCATGCGAGAAAATAAAGGGTCTTAAGATATAAATGAAACTTTTAATGCTCATGAACCATGCACATGTCCTTGAACCACTACAAATTTTCTTTCAAGGGGATATTTGGCCTCCAATTGGGATATGCATGACGTTAGGTGGTTTCATGCACCAAGGATAGGTCTAGGGGTCATAACCATGACAAGGAGAGAAAATAAAGGGACTCAATTCATATATAAATATTTTAAGGATATTGTCCATGAA
>JZKD02S2002574.1:364108-375499 GCA_000966675.3 Picea glauca | reverse complement strand
ATTGAAAAATGTAGGAGGTATATACTTTTGCATTTCACACATTAGACAAGGAATTTCTCTCTTCCAATACTTTATATCATCTTCATGGATTTCTTTCAATGACAACCATCTACATGAGATCGGGACACAAGAAAATAACATATTTCAACATAACATAATATAATATATTACATTACATTACAAGTAAGGAACGTGTCTAAGTACAACAATAATTTGAAAGAACATTTTGCATATAAATCACAACTATGTCTTACCTCATGTATTTTCCAAGATCATATATAACTTGCTTGACGTTGTTCTCAAAGTCGTTTGGGAGAGATAGTGGTAGAACATACTATAACAACAAAATGAATCGTTATTTGTTTCGACCAAAGTAGACAAACAAAAATAATAAAAAAATAAAATATCTATAAGGCCAATATATATAAATATGTATACCAAAATTATTACCTTAATGAAGGTATGCCAATCATGTATTTTTACCCCACCAAATTCACCTTTCTTCGTTAAGATATTTTTTATGTTTGAAGCAAAACCTGTGGGAAATTTAATTCTTTGAATGACCTCTTTTACATCATTTATTTGTTTCTCTGTTAATAACCATGGAAGGTTATTTCGGTCTAGTACTCCATCTGATCTATTTGAATATCGGATCACACTTCGCATTGCATGATTGGCTTCCTGAATGTCAGTACAAATTTTGACAATTTTTTCTTTGCCCCTCCTACCATCTATGATTTTCCATAACATTTCAGTCACATTCTTCCCGATATGCATTGTATCAAACAAATGAGCTATTTTTAGCTCCTCATAGTAGGGAAACCTCATGAATTGAGTGGGATAAGATTTTATTCCTTGTGGAAGCCCATTATTAATACCTTCATGATGATTGCGGCCTTCATGAAGCATAAAATAAATCACAAAAATAATTATCAAATATAGTAAAATAAATTCAGTGATTAAATTAAACATTCAAAACATTACATGATCTAGAATACATTATGAAATTGAGTACCTTGATGATTTTTATTATATTCCAACCTCCATAGGTGACGTGTGATTCTTCGTGGTTTTAAACCAGTCTCTTCTTTCCCATTGAAAAGATATTTTTCAGTAGTACAATACCTATGGTTCTTAGGAAGAAGGTGCCTATACTCATCAAACACCATCTTTCCTAAACTTTTTGAATGACTATACTTCATCTTAGGGCCACAAACTGGACATGAAAATTTACACTTTGTTTGAAGACCTGCAACAAATGGATTAATGTCAATTATATGATGAGATTATTTAAAAAGTAAACATGTACCATGATAACATTAAAATATTATATAGCATTAAAGAGCAATATTAGAATGCTTATACATACGACAAAATTGTGTTAGTCCAGGGGCATCATGAATTGTCCATAAAATTATTCCACGGAATTTAAATTTCTTCTCCCTGATTGGTTTACATATGCCATACATTGTGATTCCATCCCATAACTTTAGTATCTCGTTGATAAGAGGCTCGATATATACATTCATATATTTAATCTGGTACTTACTTAATTGTTTGAAATTACACATAATTACTAAAGGAATGATATCATGTAATATATATAATTAAATAAATAAACAAAAGATATTATGCAAAAATTGAAACAAATGAAAATGTTAAATTCATAATATTAATGTAAACAAATCCCTGGAACAATCATTGTCAACATTATGTGCTCCCTCTTTATTGACATCCAAGGAGGAATGTTAGTGTTGATAACAAAAATAGGCCACACTGTTAGTGTTGACATTATGTGCTCCCTCATAAAAATTGCATTTTTATTTTACACATTAATTAACACTAAAAACAAATATAAAAAAATCAACATTTATGTATAGTATGAGATGAAACTTATTACATACCTTAGTATCTGTGTCATCCAAGTGTTCGACAAATTATTCATAGCCTTTAAGTTCACAAGCAACAATGTAGCAGAGAGAATATTTTCTCTTGATCCTTCATAAAGTCATTTATTTGCCTTTTCTAATAGAGGTTCATCATAAATACCAACATTTTGCCCATCTTCATCCGACAACGAAAAAAAATCTTGGATCATTTGATTTGTTCCATCATCTTCTTCCATGGGATCATTAACTTGATTTGTCCCATCATCTTTTTCCATGAGATCCTCATTTGCTTGGTCATGATGATGTTCCTCAACTTGTACAACATCATTTCTAGTAATACTTGATGCAATATTTTGCAGAAAGTTAGAGGGAAACTCTAACTTTATAATTACAAACAATCATGCAAAATTAGTGTATACTATAACAAACATTCAAACAACACACACACACACACACACACACACACACACACACACACATATAGATTTATATAAAATTGACAAAATAAAAAAAGATAATGAATATATAGCTAATTACCATGGGACAATATTCATTCGATCCGCCATCAATGTGACCATATTTACTACAATGTTTTGTAGTTGTTTCTATTAAAATTATTATGGGACGTCCAGGGAAACATTTTTTACAAGGGAAGTAACATCTACCATCACCCTTTTCACCCACTTTACTTTCCCCCCCACCTCTAACAACATTCTGCATCATTTTTCTGCACACAAATACCCTTTCAGAACCATCGTTGTTATAGCAAGTTTGTCGCAACATCTTTAAATCATCAAGTATTTATAGTCCAAATTTAGGTCACTATCGTCGCAATTGTGATGATATTGACCTAAAAAAATTTCTGTTTCCACCTATTTATTTTAGGTCATTTCTAGTCATTTTAACGGTCAATTTTAAGGTTAGGCGAGGCATCGCTCTTGTGATGGACAAACTACAGTCGTCTCTCTTGCGATGAACATTGAACATAATATTTTAGCCCTCCTATAAGAACAACCTATAGAGAAGATATTTAGGAGTGAAAGAGAACAACCTGTAGAGAAGATATTTCAGGTTTTTCAACTATTGTAATTTAGGTTTTTCATGGGATTAAGTGAAATGAAACTAATCACATTCAATGCAACAATTTAATATTAAATGTAGATAACTAAATCATATCTAGGTGAAAGTGGCAATGCAACCACGAGAAAGGAGAATAGACCACCATTGCCACCAAAAATGATCATGAATTGGACCCTCCAAAGTCCTGCTCAAAGTGAAATGAATTTATGTATTTGCATTTTTTTTTATATAAATTTTTGTATTCACCAAATTTCATCTCATTTTTTAAATATCTCTACCAATAAAGGATATGGATATTCCTTGTTCCTATTATGACACCTTGAAGGTACAAGTTTTAGGGGATAGATAAAAGTGGTTTATATTTTGTCATATTTGATGAATGACAGGTTTATGGGTGTCGAGTATTTTTTCATATTTTATCATAAACATGTTCATACAAAACATGTTTGTTTTTGGCTCCACAGTATGCTCATGGGAAATGCAATGAGCATTGGTCCCATAAAAAAGGAGGAGATTCCAAATGTGAATTGTGCTATTAGGTTTCATGACTTTTTATTTGGCCATGTTTTCATTCTTACTATCAACAATTTCATATATATATATATATATATATCCTTACTATCATTATTATCCTCCACTAATATTATGAACTGGAAATGCATTCATAATTATTTTTTTCTGAAATGAAATGTTGTGGATTTGAAGTCGCAAGAATACAAGGCGAGAAGGGTTAACTGAATGCCGAGAGGAGATTCAGACATCCATGCGAGTTAGGTAAGTACCAAAATTCTGACTCTATCCATGCTCAAACCACCTATGTTTTGGCCCTTGTTCCCACTAATATAATGATAATAGGGAATACTTTAGACTTAAGCTCTTCACACTATAGATATATTCTCGAAAGGAAGTCCCTGAAATTTGAACAAGGATTCTGTTTATCTTGTTGATATTGGCATCCTTTTGTATGACATGGTCAATGACAATGGTTAGTGTGACCTAGAAGGCATATTGAAAACATTATGGGTTAAAAACATTCGATCAATGTATTGTCATATAAGCTGCATATCAATACAAAATTAGTTGATTTACTAAAAGAATGAATTTATGTATGTGCAATTTTTTTTTTTATAAATATTTGTATTCACCAAATTTCATCACATTTTTAAAATTTCTCTACCTTTCATTAATAAAGGAAATATGGGGATTCCCTGTGTCTTCTCTTGCACCTTGAAGGTACAGGGTTTAGGGGATAGATAAAAGTGGTTAATATTTTGTCATCTTTGATGAATGACAAGTTTATGGGTGTCTAGTATTTTGTCATATTTTATCATAAACATGTTCATACAAAACATATGTTTTTTTGGCTACACAGTATGCTCACAAGAAATGCATCAAGCGTTGGTCCCATAAAAAAGGAGGAGATTCCAAATGTGAATTGTGATGTCAGGTTTCATGACTTTTTATTTGGCCATGTTTTTATTCTTACTATCAACAATTTCATATATATATTCTTACTATCATTATTATCCTCCACTAATATTCTAAACTAGAAATGCATTCATAATTATTTTTTATGAATTGAAATGTTGTAGATTTGAAATCATAGGAATAAAAGACAAGAAGGGTTGACCGAATGCCAAGAGGAGATATAGACATCTAGATGAGTCAGGTAAGTACTGAAATTCTAACTCTATCCATGCTCAGGCCACCTATGTGTTGGCCCCTGTTCCCACTGATATAATGATAATAGGGAATATTTTATATTTAATCTCTTCACGCTATAGTTATATTCTTGAAAGGAAGTCTCTGAAATTTATTGACTAAGATTACCATTGTTAATTTATGGAGAGATGTTTATTTGTTTAATTAGGATTACCTATCAAATGGAGAGATGTTTATTTGTTATATTTAGGTGACTTTATCTAATACGAGAAGGGTTATAGTGAGTGTCGCTCTTGTGATGAAAACATGTGAGCGTCTCTCTTACAACGAAAACATGTGAGCGTCTCTCTTAGGACAAAAGCACAAACACAATTTTTCTTACGTCGATAAAGTGATGAATACGGGGTGTATTTGGATAAAAATTGAAAAAATGAACTTTTTCTCTTGAAGTTTGTGATGAAATAATACTTTTGTCGCAAGTAGTTGTCGCAATATTTTTAATATGTAGTAGTGCTTGAACCTTTCATGCCATATCCTACTACTTTCATCATCATGGGTAAGAAGTAATGCAGAATCTGGTTCAATAAATTCATAAAATGTGTAGAGTATAGATTGATGATTTACCTCACCGGTAGCAACCCTGGAATTGGTTTCTATGTCATAGATATCCACTGCATCAGGTGTGAATATGACTCTCTTTTCGATGCCATAGTTTGTCATCTGATACACAGAGAGAAGATTGACGGAAAGTTTGGGAACGTGTAGCACATTCTTGAAGCTTCTGTTTTTTATTTAAATTCTTCCTTTCTTGGTGACCTTGACTGGAGATTCCCCCCATCAAAATAGGAGGAAATTTTCATGCATCCAATGAAAAATATACTTCTTCTGTGGATTCCATGTGGTTTGATGCACCTGAATATATGTTCCAAGCATTGGGAGAGGAGTTGATGGAAATCAAATCATGGCTAGAATTTTTGTTCTTGAGATTTTGATATTTTGGCTTGTTCTTCTTGGCACCCACGACGATGTGATCTCCAAGGTTTCTTTTTTGAAGGATTTGGGCCATTTGATCTATTTTTTTTCTGCATACATGCAGATTCTAGATGGAATCCTTTATGGAAGTAAGTTCATTTCTCCCATTTTCTTATCTTTCTACCTTTGGATATGGAGGCATCATTGAAGGGTTTTGAGTACCCTTCCTTCTTTGGATTTACATGTTCTTTCCTTTTGTCTTTGTATTTAGATTTATGACACTTATGATCTCTACCATCTTTCATAGTAAGTTCATGCACCTTTGGGACTTTGATTTTTCCCATATTGATGAGCTTATTCTTCTCTCATGTCAGAGAATTGATAAAGGTCTCAAGAGAGGGCATCATCCAGGTGGCTCCAGAGGAGAACCTAACTGAATGAAATGCAGATACAAACACTGAGTATTCCGGACCAAGTTTTGAGAGAATAGTAAGAACCATTTATTTCTCCTCCTTAGATTTATCGGCCCCACAAGCCTTGAGTTGCGACAATAAATCCTTATATTTGGTAAATAAATATTGTATATTGTCGAAGGTTTTTGGATCCAAAGTGAGAAATTACACCTCGATCACATGTCCCCTCATCTCATCATGTTTTCCAAAAACCCCTTCCATGGTGGTCCAGGATTCATTGGGAGTTTTGTAGAAGGATGTGTGAAAGAGGATTTTAGGAGAAATTAGAATGCAAACAGTTCCAAATGCTTCATCCATTTGATTTAGATACTTGTATTTTTCTATCTCTAATGTTGGTTCAGTTTCTTTGTTCATGGTTAACCTGTATAATCCTGATCTGGATTTAGGAGTGGAAAATATTGATTAACATACTAAATACAATAAAAATAGAGATAGGAAGAATAACACAAATATCCAGTGAACAATATCTTCAATTAAATAATGAAATAGGATGAAACTGTAAAACTGTAGAATTGAAACTTGTTCGAATGGTGGTAGTTATCTCTGAGAAGAGATGTGGCTTCTACATGCATCTATATGAGCATAATGGATTAAAATGAGGATCCATAGGCCATTTTCTTATTACTCATGAATTTCAAAACCCTAGACATCCAAAAACCTAACCCTAGAAGGTGAAACGCCAAAATCCATGTGGGCCCTATGGGTAAGTGTTGACGGGCGAAATTGACCGTCTGTCAACTAGGAGAGTGGAACCAGTCTGGGGTTGTCTAAATAACCCAAGCCGCTTGGAATGGACCACCCTGACGATTTTAACGGCTCCATTGGCCGCTCTAAGGTCTTCTAAGAAAACCAAAGAGAGAATTGATCTGAGCTAAGTAATCTAACTAAACTAATAAACAAATTAAACTATCTAAAACAAACTAAAATAAACTAAATTAAATACAACTAATTAAACAAACTAAACTAACTAACTAAAATAAAGGAAACTAGAAACTAATAAAGCAAAGAAAAGGAACTAGTATACTAAATATAGACTATTCTAACTATTCTATCTACAAACTACAAATTACTCTTATAATAACTCAAATCAACTATCTAATTATCAGCTATAATATTTCTTATTCACAAATGTACACTATGAACAACCTACAGATTTGATTAAAACCTGCAAAACTCATGTATATTCTGCCCTAAGACAACCAAGGATCTCTTTTGATTTTTATATTTTATGAAAAAGAAATAAAAACTACTTAAATTAAACAATCTAATATATTTACTGAAATTAAACAATATAAGATAAATCTAATTAAACTTATATCTATATTAAACTACTTAATAAAAACAATAAACAATGTACTAGTTGACCTGGAAACACTCCAAGTCTGCCCTGCGTATGATAACTTCTTAAGCTGGTTGGAGGAAGAAATTCACACCGTTTAGTCCTTAAGATTCTCGTAAATGATAGGTTGTGCTGCTTCTTGAAGTGTTTTACAGGAAAAACAAGACATAAAAGAAAATCATAACAATCTTCTGATGATAAATCTTTGCAATAAGGGAAACCTATTATGCAGAAAACCTATATATAACAATTCAATTTATGAAGAAGACAAAGCTATCATTCACAAAAATGAATTAATAATTGTTATGTATTTTATCGATTTGGAAGAGACAAGATATAGATAACAGTAATAAAATTATATCATTTGAATTTGATTTAGATAGCTAAAGTAGTCGTAAACCATAAACAAAGTGATATACAAAACTTGAAACAAAGTGTTGATATATTGAGAAGCTAAAGCTATAAAAAAACATCAATTCTTCTCCAGTGTGTAATAGAACTCCATATCCTTGTTCTCCTACAAATGAGGATGATCATTATTACAAAAATCATAAGTATATATATGTTTCTTCACAAGGTAAAACTTCCTTGTGGATAATATCAAATAGTTTTACACAATCTGGGAGATATCCCAAAATCACCTAAAATAAGAAAATAAAATCCAAGTAGAATATGTAAAACATCCCCTAACTGCTCATCATATCTATCGCCAATTCGAATTTGCCTGCAATAGAACACAAAGATCAAATTAGAAGGATATTTTATTAAGAAAACAATAAAAAAAATGACTCCATAGACTTAGCTACAGAATCATCTGATTCTGTAGCTAGTCAAGAATAGCCAACAGGACCAGATCTCAATCAAATAAAATAAAATCGAATCATCTTTTAATAATCCTCAAAACAAATTACTAATAATTCAAGTGAAATTATCATTTAAATCAAATCATATCAAAATAAATGCAATTGAAACAGAGTAAAGAATGCTCTGTTTTTAGTTACCATAAAACATGGTCAAACTTTGACAGGCCTGTTTCGTATCAAACGAAATTAAACAGTGAATCCAATTGACTGTGATACGATATAATCGTAATCAAAACAATCATAATCAAACATGATAGTAACCATATCAAATAAGATTTTCTACAACATAACTATAATTGATATCATTGAACACAAAATATATGTTACAGCTGTAGCAATATACACAGATTTCATGTCGTTTCAATCAACAGGCTATAGAGATTAAGCACAAGATTCATTCCATTTTGATCAAATATGGGAAGGCTGTTACAATATACATCAAAATGAAACATGCGTAGCAATATTGACCAAAAACCACCATAGATTTCATTTGTTGGGTGTGACATAGTCAAGATCGAACAACAGCAATGATAACCATAAGCTAGGCGGCAACCAAATAAAATCGGGTCTGAGTCAATTATAGACAAATTCATCATACTGGGCATGTTCATTATGTTTTACAAATCCATTCGTAACAGAAAATACATTGTCATTCCAATTCACAAAAGAACAGGGCCGACTGGCCTCAACGAATTGACTGGCTGGAAGTTGGATGATTGTTACGATTTGTATCAATTCTCAATATAAAACAAAACCTTTTTTTAAACAAAATCCAAACAGTATCCAGGCTGGTCAAAGCGATATATAAATCAAATTGTAATAGATAACCATGTGTCTCATAACCAATTCACATCACAACATAGATCGTCTCTCAAGGTTTGAAATGCAAAACAACTTGTCTATTATAAATACAACAGAACATTCAATCGCAACTAATGTAACACAATCAAATCCATTGTTATGATTAATAGAATCAAGACCAAATCCAATAACAAAATTCGATTTACCAAAACAAGTTATATACAACGATGCATGTTTATGTAACAGAGCAGGTCGATGATGTACACAGAGTTTATGAATGTGCCATATAAATGGGTGAAAGTTATACCAGCGAGGTTGCTGAGGCTATGCCAATTTCGAATTGACAATTGCCGTGGCTGACTCAACATTCTTGAACAGAATTGAACCCGTTGTTTGTTTCTTCTTGTCAGTGGGTTGCACCTTCGCATTATGACCAGTGAGCTTTGCCACTTGATCTTCCAAAGCATGGATTCTAGATTACAAAATCGTCACATCTAAGTAGTATCTCTCCAACCATAACCCACACTGATCGCATGGGGGAACAACTGGTTGAGCAGATGGGGGTTTCGATGAGTCACCGAGGGTTCCATGAGGTAGTTCAATCCCAGGAAAGTTAGGTTCATCCCGCAAACAAGGTGGTAAATTCTTGACAAAGTCATATGCAGGTTTGTCACACAGACCCTCTGAGAAAGGATACTCGTTTGTGAGAAAATGTTCAATCTCCGAATCAGAATCTTCGCTAACCACGATAGGCTCAGAGTTGGTAGGGGTTTTAGGTTTATTTCTCGCCATGTGAGAGATTAACCAAGCGTTTTTCTTGCCTTTAGAATTAGCATTAGTTTTAGCTTTAGGTTTTTTGGTTGCGGGTTTAGCAATTTCGACCTGTTTGGTCACAGCCATAGGCAAGTTCGTAGGTGGGTCGGGTAGAGGTTTGGGTAGCAAAATGTTGTAAGGCACAGGGGGAATAGGCTGGGTTTCGGTCACCATAGGTTTATCAACCTGTGGAGGGTTTGATTCTTCAAATCCATTACGACTGAGAAAATCACCCCAACAGTCACGACGTAACCCCAACTCATAAACTATAATCATTTTAATCAACCCCAAATGGAAGAGGCTGGCATCAGCCTGGCTATGTTTGTGCCTTTTGGCCATCTTAAACAAACTTCTATGTAGGTAGTGGGGCATACTAAGTTCGAAACCCATAAAAACCATCAATAGATGAAGGTGAAACAAGAAAACAAACCCATACCTTCCCTCGCAAGTAATGAATTGCTTGATTATCATTAGGAGGTCATGCTAGCATGGTTTTAACATTTTTGCAGGCAAACCTTTGTCGCAAGAGTTCACCATTCGAGATTGGAATAACAATGTCCACGGGACATCATTCACCTTGCAACTCTTCGACCACTTCTGTCCAGTAACAGGCAGATTGGTTTCCGAGCCAAGAAACTGTTCATTAATCTCAAGTTGCACATCTCCAACTTTGGCTCGGCAGCCATCGAATGATAATGCAAATTGTCGAGCCACGCTAGGGTTATAACCATCGAATTTCCTTATGAACGGGAGCCACCCGAAATTTTCCAGGTCGCTATAAGTGCCATCAAACATTAGCAATGCTAGGCACCCGTTGGGCTCGGCCCTTATGACTAGAGCCATGGATTCTGTGCATAGTAGGGTTTGAATTGAAAAAAATGATACACAGGGTCGAAAATGGTTACGGCTAACAGCTGCAGCGCTCAAAGAGGCAAGGATTAATCGTATGCGTGCGAAGGTGGTGGGATTACCACTGCCATGCAGGATAATAATGGCATAGTACAGTGCTTTTCCATCCATATAAAATCGTTTAAACCATATGAATCGACCAACCGGATAGTTTGGGCAGTGGTCAATGTATCAACTCGTCATAGTATTGTTTGAAACCATGAACGTAGAATCAAACCTACAATTAATATGCGCCATACCATATGTTATATCAATGGATAACTTAAACCATTCAATCAAAACCCAAAGTTAACCAACGCACCATCGTATTATTCATTAAATAAAAAACAAACGTTTAAACCAATGTTAATCCAATCGTGCCATTGCATAAATTCAGACTATCAAACCAAAAATTTACCCGATCGGGGTTTCATAACTTCAAACCTTTGCCTTTCAAACTGAAATCGAAACTCATATATTGATCATGCGCTCATATCATAGTAATCAAAGTTTTATAAAACATTATGACAAAATATCTCATAAAATTGATAAGTCAAGAGCTCAAAACAATAAGGATCATATCATATATAAAACCAAAATCAATCATGACC
>JZKD02S2002574.1:319727-334907 GCA_000966675.3 Picea glauca | reverse complement strand
CTCATATCGGATCAACGGTCCATAGCCTTGGTGATCTTATGGCTCAGATCATTTTGTGACTTCGCATATCATGAGTTCCTACATCTCTCACCTTTGACTTTTCCAGCTTGTGAGTCAGCGAAATGATGATCTCTCACCACATGTCCTCTGGATCCATCGACTTAGATCATTTCATGATTTCGTATATTGTGAGTTCCTACTACTCTCACCTTTGACTTCGCCAGCTTGTGAGTCAGCGAAATGATGATATCTCACCACATGTCCTCTGGATCCAATGGTTAACATCTCATCGTGATCTGATCTGATGGATGAGGTCTAATATCCTCCTTTGCATGATCCTCCTGTCTAGAATATGATCTGACGACCATCGGGTATTCGGGATTGGTGATCCAACAACCATTGTCGCTCCTCCTTCTGAGCTTATGCATCCTCCCAAATTGGAAGAATTTGTAAGTGTCAAAGGTTCTGCAAGCCTTGATGACTTTGGTCTCATCTACACTTCTGAGAATGCTATTTCTCCTAAGCTTTGGTAATGGTCCTAGTGCACACTTTCTCTCTGCATGCAACTCTGTGCTATTCCTCCTGAGCTTCTCAAGCTTTCTCTTATGTGTCTTCACTGTTGTTCTTTCCATGAACACTTTGCCCGCAAACCTTTTGTGTCTTTGTTTCTATTCTTGCTATGCACACTCTACCTGTAAACCTTCTGTGTCTTTGTTGTTGTTATTGCCATGCACACTCTGCCTAAAAACTTGTCAACATCACTGTTATTCTTGCCATCAATGACAAGCACACTCTACCTATAAACATGCCAACATAACTTTTCCCCCTTGAGTTGTTCAATAAGGTCATCAATCCTAGGAATGGAGTAGTGATTCCTGACTGTGATTATGTTTAAGGCTCTGTAATCAATTTAGAGTTGCCAAGTCCCATCCTTCTTCTACACCAATACAATCGAGCTTCTACAAGGGGAGGAGTTGGGTCTGATGTGCCCCTTTTGAAGAAGCTCTTTGATATGATGCCTGATTTTGTCATTCTCCATCAGCGAGCACTGATAGACTGGTCCATTAGGTAGAGGTGCTTTGAGGGTTAGATCAATTGGATTCTTGAATTGGTAGTGTGTTGGTACCCTTGTGGGTGAGGCGAAGATGTCTCTATATTCTTCCACGATCCCATCCACTTGCTTCTGCTACAAAGAGAGGCGTTGTGTAGAAGCCACAGATGTGGAGGTGACCTTTTTATTACTGTGAGCATGGATCACAAAGAAGATGAACTTCTTAGTCTTTGAAATGACCTTATTGCATTTCTTAGCAGAGATTAAATAAATAATAGTAGGAGTTTCCACCTTTTGGATCCTATACAATTGTCTACCCAAAGTAATAATAACACTGTGGGGTCTATACACATACACAACATGATGCTTCCACAAATATGGTTGTCCTAAAAGAACATCATAAACTTCAAGGGGATAAATATCACAAAGTACCTCATTTTTGAAAGGCTTAATGTTGTAGGGAAGATGACATTGTTGGCTGACACAAAGATCTATTCCTTGACGACACTAGCCAATGGTATAGGGTTGAGGGTGCGGTGTCATTGGCAAGTTCAATTGCTTGATGACTGTTATCACTGAAATTTCATCCACACATGATTACAAGAACTCAACATCGTCAAACAATAATGAAGTCCTTCATGGACTTGAATTAATACCACAGTATTCAAAAAAGGTCAAAAACTATACAAAGTAGTGAAAAATTGAAGAGCGCTATGTAGACATTGGGTGCACGTGCATGCGCGGAACATGAACACATAAATCACGCACAGGCACACGATGCATGACTGTTAGTGCAAAAATCCGCGCACCCGCTAAACGACGCATTTATGAGAGTGGTCAGCCTCCCACCCACTTATGGTTCATATCCCAAGCCGATTTGACCCTCAAATCTAGGCTGGATCCGACTGGTGGGCTGGTCAAAGACCTAGGAATGCCCTAATTGGCCTCTTTTCACACTATAAAGCAGTTAAACAATAACCCAAAGAAATGCTATAAAAAGCCATGAATGCACCTCATTTTTTCAAGGAATTCAAAGTAATGCTATGGTGCCAATATGCTCTTGAAAAGGATGGAGTCCTCAAGACAATAGAGGCAGCATAACATTACTTTGAACTCCTTGAAAAAATGAGGTGCATTCATGGCTTTTTATAGCATTGCTTTGGTTATTGTTTAACTGCTTTGTAGTGTGAAAAGAGGCCAATTAGGGCATTCCTAGGTCTTTGACCAGCCCACTAGTTGGATCCAACCCAGATTTGAGGGTCAAATCAGCTTGGGAGCTAAACCATAAGTGGGTGGGAGGCCGACCACTCTCATAAATGCGTCGTTTAGCAGGTGCACGACTTTTTGCGCTAACTGTCGCGCATCGTGCACCTGTGCGCGATTTCTGCATTCCTATTTCGCACATGCGTGCGCGCGCCCAATGTCTGCCTAGTGATCTTCAATTTTTCACTACTTTGTATAGTTTTTTACCTTTTTTGAATGCTATGGTATTAATTCAGGTCCATGAATGACTTCATTACTATTTGACGATGCTGAGTTCTTGTAACCATGTGCAGACAAAATTTCAGTGATAACAATGACCTCTTCTAAAATCAGGTTCTTGTGACTACTACTATCGACAATGAAATGAATTGGATCCCCCTTGACCCACATCTATGAGTGAAAGAGGCATTCCCCTTCGTCTAGTTCTTCTGGTTCTCTTAGCTGGAATTTGGTGGTAGCAACAGTGGCACTGGGTTCAACATCGATAATCCACTTCCCTCCTTCAAGATTTGAATTGAAATTAGAATCAACTTCTGACTTGAAAGCCTTCAAATCAACCATGAGGGACTTCTTGGAGCGACATCTGTCAGTGTTGTGCTAAGGTATTTTATGGTACTCACACCATTTTCCCATGTCCTTCTTCATCTTCTCATTTCCCTTCTTATGTTGCGTCTTGGATATATTGTCCTGAGGGCAGCCATCTCGACTTGGTCCCTTGCTGTGTGGGTTGGGGTTTCCTTTTCCCTACTTCAACTGGGAGGGGTTTGCAGATCCAAACTCTCGTTGTTTCTACTTAAATTTATGCTCTATCTTGACAGTGTATCTATAAGTCATGCCCAATGAGGTGATGTCCAGGAACTCCATTTCTGTTTGAATATATCTATGAAAACATCCACGGTATTTGAGCACCATATGACGCTCAGAATATTTGATACCCAATTTGGTGCGTAGGGTATGGAAAATATTGGTGAAGTCTGGTACTTTCTGGTCCCTTTCTTTATGTAGGGTGGTCCATCTGGTGTCAGGTCCCCGTAGCTTCCAACAGGGTAGTATTGTTCTTTAATGGAATCCCAGAAGGAATCACATGTAGGGGCCACCATAAAAATTATAGATTCCTTCACGAACCTTTGCTCAAAGTAAGTATCCCAACACTCTTTAACATGGGGAACGACCTTGAGGAGTGAAAAAGTGATATTTTCCCTATTAGAAAAATTGTGGACCAAAAAATATCCTTTGAGCAGATTAAACCATTTATCTACAACATTTGCATCTACCAGTCCTTCAAATAATGGAATATCAAAATTTTCATGTACCTTGAAGGGGGTTGCATGGTCTCTTGATGAATATTCTTCTCCCATGGGAAACTATCGAAGTATCTATGCAAAGTTGTCCATCGTTTCGTTCCTTTGTCACGTGAGGGATTCCTTGAGAAAATTTTTAATAGGATCTCCTGCTCCATCATCTTTATTTTCATCTCCCATGGGTTTTTTTCGAGCTCGATGTGACTGATTTAGTAATGGATCGATTGGTTCGAGTCCCAACTTCTTGTACCCAGACCTTGTCGAGGACATGCACAAAGAAAAATAAATGAAGAGAAGACCACTCTGATACCACTAATCCATATTTAGGAGTGGAACAAACTGATTAACAGACTGAATACAACAAAAATAGAGATAGGAAGAATAATAAAAATATCCAGTGGATAATATCTTCTATTAAATAATGAAATAGGATGAAACTGTAAAACTGCAGAACTAAAACTTTCTCGAATGGTGGTAGCTATCTCTGAGAAGATATGTGGCTAATACGCACATCCGTCTGAGCAGAATGGGTTACCAAGAGGCTCCAAAGGCCCTTTTCATATTACTCATGAATTCAAAAACCCTAGACATCCAAAAAAATAACCCTAGAAGGTGAAACACTAAAATTCATATGGGCCCTATACCTCTATTTTAGGTGCATGATAGCCCGTTGGAAAGGTCTTTCAAAGAACTACACATTATGCCATTAGACTCTGGCTCCATCTACAGTCTGACCGTGGTGAGTCAAAAAAACAACGTTTGGGGCCCCAAAATATCCTTGGAAGTACAACAAGATCTGCTGACATGAAAACATGAAAAATAATCCAGTTGGATTAGGCGATAGGCCATGTGTATCCACCTGGAGAATGTGTGAGGCTTCAGAAATACCTAAAAGTGTAGAACTCACAATTATAAAGTAGTACAAAAAGGTGTGTTGAATAAAAAACAAACACGAGGAGCCAGTTGGAATAGGTAGGTGGCCACCAATATCCACCTAGATCAAATCCTCTTCCTCAAAGATGTATTATCATCTTCGCCTTCCATGCAAATAAATTATACAGTGTAACAAGGAATTATTTTGGAAATTACATTTTTTTGTTGTCTTCAATCTTTGATACCTGCAAAAATAATTTGGTGTGTCTTTTACCTACCATTCCATTGGCTCTAATACCATATAAATGTGTTGAACTTGCACAAAATATATCTAGCTAGAAAATGACATACACAATTTGCAGCAAAAATATGAGAAAAGAGAAGCAAGAGAGAAAGAATGGAAGAATTCGTATTAACCAAATGAATGAATGCTAATTTACACATGATATACTATGTATAACTCAAATAATGAACACTGGAGGAGAATCCAATGCACCATAGTGGTGGTATAGAGTGATCTAGACACACATGAGCATTTACGGGAGTAAACTACCACCTAGTCTAGTCTCTTAGGAAGTTACGTGAGACCTGCCACCTAGTCTGAGTTATCTAGTTTCTCAGTCTTCAGTTAACTAACTGAAAAAGATTGAAGTGAGGAGGAGATTAGGGAATCATGAGTAATTCACTAGTCTAGTGATGATCCCAAGGACAATGTGCATTAGCTGGTGATGATCCCAATGTTGCATGGTGATAATCCCAATGTGGCATCTAGACTCCACTCAACTGATCAAACTAAAGCATGAACTGAAGAAAATATTCTCCCTAAACTATAGGAGACTGAATAATGACTAATAAACATAGGGAAAACCTAAGGAAAAATAAATCCTAGGCATGTGTGAATTATCTCCAACAAGATATGACATTTGAAGACTTGTTAAAATCCATGATAGTTAGTCGAGTACATAGTAGTAGCAATAAGAATATTGGGAGTCGTGCACAGAGTCAAAATAATAATTAGAGTCAACTAGTATCACCAAGAGGAGGGAATACACAAGACAACATGGCAGGAGTGGATAATACTCTTAGGCTTCCTGAATTCAAGGGAGTGGGGTTAGAGGATCTAGAACGACATTTGTTTGTATGTGAAACAATTTGAATCGCTAAAAACATACAAAATAAGGTTGTGAATATTGCGCAGTTAGAGACAACATTTAGAGGTTGTGCGTTGTCATGGTATATTAAGTTATAGAGTATTACACTTAAAAGATAGGTCATGACTTTTGCTGAGATAAATCAAGTGCTACTAAAGGCATTCAAAAATCCAAAGTCAGAGTCACAATACATCACAGAACTAAAAGAGATCAAGTAGGTACAAATAGAGTCCATGTGGGATTTAGATAAATGATTTAAGGATGTGACATGGATATTGAATTTTTAAATTCCATATCAACAACATCAAGAGTGGTTTATTTCCAGACTTCTACCACACATTCGTAGGCCCCTGATTCAAGAGAAGGTCACGTCGCATCCCGAGGCTCTGTAAATTGCAATGAAACTAGAGGAATCTATGGTAAGAGATATTGGAGGAATGGGACACGATCAGACATAGTTGGTTGCATTAACAATTTATTTGGATGAGCTTACCAAAGGAAGGGATAAATTAGAACAATTTTGGTGTACCAAATGCAGGATGGAGGGCCATCACAAGGACGAATTCCCAACATTCGTGCAATATTTGGAAACTAGAGAGTTGAATCCACTACCAGGGGGGATACTGATATGTAATAAATGGGGACATCACCCCACTGAGTTTCCATTTATACAGAAGTATCAGAGTACACCAAAGAATTTGTTTTACAATTTTTTCAATTCAGTAGGACACGAAGAAAAGGACTGTTGTGCGTTTGACCTACTAAGGGAGCGCACATCAAATATGTAAAAGATCCAAGACGATAATTTCTCCATAGAAGGGGGGGTTCACAGTATAACAATCAGAGATGGTTCAATCTGGGGAACAAATAACTTTGGTGGAGGTCGGGGTAGAGGGATTTTTGGTAGAGGAGGATGCATATTGATTATCTGTTATAACTGTTATCAACCTGGAAAATTGGCCCACGATTTCCAGAATATGTGTACGATGTGCACATATTGTAGAGCGCTAGATCACTCGAGAAAATATTGTCCAAAAATAGTTTTGAAGTGGCAGGCCATAGGAAACCCAAACCAAAATCTGAATCAAAATGTGTAGATGATATCAACCGAAATACGCAATGAAGGACCAAAAGCAGCAATTGTTATGCGTGGAGGAGCTAGAACATGCATTGATATTAAGAATCAAGGAAAACAAATGGAGTAGTGGGTAAGGAAGTTAGCAATACCTATAACAGCATTCAATCCACAATAGGATAAAGATACATATCGGAGATCAAGAAAAGAAATACTTGGACAACATGGGGGAGCATCAACATCATCGTTTCTTCATATAGAAGATCACACTATGCCAGAGAAGCCAATTTCACATGAAAGTACACTAACAAAATTCTTAAGGAGTTGTGTAGAACTAATGAAATATAGAATTGTGCTAAGTACATTATATAGCATGATTAGGAAGGCTAATATCACTATTGATCACATGTTGTTCAATAATTTCTAGAGATTCAAGTACAATAATGGTGAATGCAGACTTGTTGATCTCTGGGGATAGTTGCTGGAGTAATTTATTTGACCAATTATGCTCATCTAACTGATGTTCTGCAAGGCAATATTCAACTTGTTCTTTATGACTGAACAAATATGGCATATTCCTTTTGGAACTACACCACATCTCCTGAGATCTTTTTGACTCATGATTAAAAATATTAAATTTTTGATCTTCACAAATTAGTGGTTGTTCTTGGTCTTCAAAATCACTATCTCCATAGTTATCAAACAAAGGTGGACCATTAAGGGATATAACTTGAGAAATCTTCTCATAATCATTTTCAATGATGGGATCATTATATGATCCTATAACATAAGTCTACTAAAAAGACACTTTCTCTTCTTCATAACCAACAAATGGAGTGTGTTCAACTTCAAATATGTCATAAACAGGTTGATTTAAATAGTGGTTAACATAATATAATATTTTTTGATCTTGAAAAATCTCTTCAACCATTTTATGATCAATTTTTTCTTTCACATGACTATCACTTATTTCAATACAAAAATATTCCTTCTTTAAAAATTGTTGATCTTGAACATGCAGTATGAAAGATAAATGCAAGGAATCGGAAAACTATATATCATGACTATCTTTTTCAATATCCTCTTTAATATAAGAGTTTAAAATTTTTTCTTCAAAAACTAACTCTTATTTAATTTCCGTTTCAGCAAGACCTTCATAAAGTTCATCATAAGAGGAAAAATCTATTGTCCTTTAAGCTCGAGATTCAGATTTTTCACAGAAATCTTCAAGAAGCAGTTCATGTGGAAAGTACCTTTTAAAGTGTTTGTTGAATGCAACATGGAAATCCCTCAAGTAACATATGCTAGAAAAAGGAAGAGAAAAATATCATTCTCATGCATGACCCTTTAAAGAGTACATGAACATTTTCATCAATACATCCCCATGAAGTATGCCTATTTGATCCATGAATTGATGAAATGTAACAAGATGTTGGGCATGATTATCCTCCTTCTCTTCTTTTAAAACAAGAAGATAATCCATGCATTCTAATGAAGGAGGCACTAGATTTGGAAAACTAGGGAAAACTAAAAATTAATAGGTGCAAACCTCTATGCCAAGATAGCCTCCATGGCCTTTGTCCTCCTAAATCGGTGAAGTCACCAATATATTCTTTCTTCATGGAATGTAGTCACCAGGTGAAAAGGTATGCAGTATGTTCTATCACCAATCTTTTCTCACCATCAAGAACTGGGAGTAATCTTTGTCGTACATCCCAAGGAATATATTCAACTTCATCCCCGATAATGGTGCCAAAAATGTTAGCACTAGAATTTGTTCTTAGATTGCTTTAAGAACAAGCCTAATACCCATAAAAATTTGAAAAATTATATCAATTTAAATTGGGTGGTTCAACAAGAAATAACAAGAAAGAGGGAAATAGTTTGACTATAGATCAATGATCTACCATTGGGCATGGAGTCAAAATTACTATGCATATTGAAATAAATCAAGCTAAATATCATGTTTAGAGATTATATGATGATGATTAGAAGAAAGGAAAGTGAACAAAAGAAGAATGTCTACTAAACATAGATCCTCTCTACATAGTAGATTGGAAAATTCTTGAACATAAACAATGATTAACAGGCCAACTACAACAGATCCTTTGCTACTCAGGGATCCATTAATCAAAGGAATCATTTGATCCTCAAAACCTGCAATATATTCAATCAAGAATACAAAGAAGAAATGGAAAAAAAAGGACAATATGATAAAAAACTCTCATGAATCTTTAATGGTAGAAAATGTTGACTACAAATAGGCCCTTAGGCTTACAAATAAGCATTTAAACTGCTTGTACAACTCTCTCCTCTCTTGGATCACGAATCCAACCCTTTCCTTATCAAAATCCACTTTATATATAGTGAATGATATCTCTCTACTCTAAGGAGGTCGAAACCAAGGAGCAAAATAGGATCTTTCTCCATTTATGAGTATGTTACAAAAGATTCTAGCAAAAACATAACAAATTCCTATTTTTTTGGATCTTGTCTATTGTGATAAATGCCTTTTGAAACAGGTCATGCTGCTTGATCTGGTGATGGAACACATGTACCTCATGTCCAACTAGCTCCTAGGAAACAATTCAAACCTTCCCTAATAGCTGGAAGCCCTCCCATAGATCAGATTTTCTAGAATGTTAGAGTTTGCAGCGCCTTTGAAAGCATGCATTGTGAACTTTCATGTAGGGGATGATTTCAACTTTTCTCCCAAACGACGAACTAGGTCATGCTGATTTTTGGTCAGGAAGTCTATGATATTATGATTCATCTTTAGAAAACATTTCAGAAGAACCTATATTAGAATTTAAAAGTTATTATTAAAATATGACTTTGTTGTGTGCTAATGGCTACAAATTGTCCCAAACTACCAGTTCACAGTACTAGTGAGTCCAAGCACTGCAAACTTTCCTGTAGCATCATGTTTTATTGCAAAAATATTTCAACCTTTAAAACTTGTACCATAATTAGGATAGGCCTTCCAGAAAATGATGCAAACACATTACAACCTGAAATAACCTTGGAGAAAACATAAAAAGATGCTAAGTTTAGCTCAAAATTCAAAATCATCATTTAGATTTGTAACTTCATGCACAAAAATAGTTGGAGGATGAACAAGCTGCAAGTAGGAGGTGAGAAGATAAGATAAAATAAATCCAATTTGGATGAGGCTGCAGACAGGCATAATTTGAAGGAACTCTGTGTAAAACAAAGGGTTTGCAGCTCACTGTTGAGTTCATAGTGCAATTTCTAAGTTTGCAGTGCACAGTCTTAGACTAGGTTTTAATGAAAATTTTTCAAGCATTCACACATATGAAGAGGAAAATGACTTTGAAAAGTTAAAATATCAGACCTAAGTGAAGCACAGTCAAGGAGGGTTTTATCTATCAGAAAACAAAGGGTTTGTAGTAGAGAACATATGTAACAGTTAGCAACAATATCTAATGGTTACAAGAAATAAATATAAGATTTAATTTGGATGATGAGAATAGGTAACCAAATACTACATGAAGGATTTAAAATGAGATACATAAATGAAAAAAAATTTCCCTCTTTTGCTAATGATGACAACCACCATCATAAATGAAAAACTTTTGTAACTGTACTCTAATCATCTTTCTAGACCTTGACTCATGTACATCCTATGTGTTAATAGAAAGAGTTAGATTTTGACCACATAATTCATAGTTATTGAAAATTCCTTTCCAATGGGCTATCACACACCTAAAATGAAGATCGTATGCAAAAGTTGCGACCCCGATAAGTTGATGTACTAACTTACCCCAACGGGGCCCACATGAATTTTGGCACTTCATCTCCTAGGGTTAGGTTTTTGGATATCTAGGGTTTTGGAATTCATGTTTATTATAAAGTGGCCTTTAGAGACTCATTGTAATCATCTTCTAACAAATGAGTGTATCAGTCACATCTCTTTTTAGAGATAAAGATGCCATCATTCTAGCGAGTCTTGCACTTTGTATTTTTACAGTCTCTGTACATTTATTTCATTAATAGAAATCATGTATTGTTGTATTTCTATGTCGTTGGAAATATTTATGTGTATTTCATTGTAATATCTCTGCTTTCATTTCGTTCCGAAAATAATCTATATCAGTGGTATCAAAGCAAGATGCTCTTGATCATTTTTCAGTGCATGTCCTTGACAAGGTCCGAGTATATAAAGTTGGGTCTCAATATTGTATCTCTTGAGGAGAATCACTCTCTCATGCCTAAGAAACCCTCCATGGAAGAAGAAAAGAAAAATGATGGAGCAAAAGATTCTACTAACTTGTTTCTTGAGCAATCTCTCACGCTACAAAGGGACAAAATGATGGATAATTTTTCCCACATCCTTCAATGCCTTTCGATAGAAACATGCACATCTTCATCAAGTGACCACTTTGGAGGAAATTATCCCTTCAAGGTACAATTTAATTTTGATATTCTCGTATTTGAAGGTCAGATAGATGCAGATGCCTTAGAAAAATGGTTAAATTTTCTAGAAGGTTATTTCTCTATTCACAATTTTTCTGATAGGGAAAGGATCACCTTCACACTCTTCAAGGCTCTCCCCCATGTCAAACATTGGTGGGAAACTTAATGGGAACTAATTTACACAAATGAATCTGGAATATATGGGGCCAAGCCCACTTGGGATTTTTTTGTGGATGCGTTCAAGGAACAATATTACCATGTTGATAACTATGAAGACTAGTACATGATATGGACCACACTATGACAAGAGAAGAGCCAAAAAGTATTGGAGTTCACAAATACTTTCCATACCTTGCACACCAAGCTAGGTATCAAGGACTCTGAGTGACATCTGGTTCTGAAATACCTTGGGGCTTTGCATAGGTACATCCAAATTGAAATGGATTACCTAAACATCTCATCATTAGGGGATGCCTATTGATATGCTATCAAAATTGAGCAGAAATTTAGCCACAACAACAAAATCATGATAAATACACCCCTAACCAACAACCTTTCGACAACTATTGCAAGACACAGAAAAATAAGGGTAAAGGAAAGACAAATAATGACACTAGGAAGTGGTACAACTTCTATAAAATCCCATGGAACAACACCGATGAATGTCGCTCGAAAAAATCATTGGTGGCTGAGGTCAAAGACAATGAGCCGAGCCTTGATTTGGAATATGATACAGAAAATAATGAAAATATATATATCATCAACACAGAGCCCGCTACTATTATCGCGGCTACAACAATTCAACTAGAAGAACCAATAGATCCTGAAGGGGGGGAGCGCCTCTTCCATTGATAGATGTGGTTTAAGGGGACCTCACTACATTTCATTATTGATATTGGAAGCTAGAAGAACCTCATCTCAGTTGAGGTCTTCAAACAATTGGGGTTGTCAACAACACCACACCCACATCCATACAATATTGGGTGGCTTCACTAGGGACACGATCTCCATGTTAGCCAACAGTTTCACATGTCCTATGGAATCTATCCCTTCAAGGATGAGGTAGTGTGTGATATTTCCCCTCTTGATGTCTATGATGTTTTTTTGGGCCAACATTATATGTGGAAACACCATGTTGTTTAAGAGTCTCAACCCCATATTGTTATTATTACTCTAGGGGGTCAACTCTATAGGATAACATAAGTAGTTTCGACTATTGTTCCACCAAAATAGTGCTGCAAGATAATCTCTCATACTGCAAAATTCAACTTCTTTATAGTCTGTTAAAAGGATGCATAGAAGGCCACTGTAACCATTGCAGCCTCAATACCTTCTATCCAGAAGAAGAATATTATAGAAGAGAAATAATATATTGTTTCTTCACCTACGATGGTGCCTACACAATGCCCCGTCAAGCCCAAAAACAATAGGTTGGTAGAACATATTAAACCCTGCCAACAATAGGTTCATGACTGCCTTCCATAGACCAAGCAACACAAATTCTCTAGCAATGCACACAGTTCACCAAGATTCATATTCAACAACACTGTCCCATCTTCCCTGAGAACTCAACGCAATGTATACCATTACTTCCTAAGGGGGAGGACCAATCCAAGTGGATATTGTTGGCCATGCACTTATTCCAAATTCCAACTGGCTCATCTTAACATTTTTTTAGTTCAACACATTTCTTTGTAATGGGTAAATTTCTTTGTAATTGTAGGTTCTATACTTCTGGGGTTGTCCTAAATCCCTACACAACATCCAAGTGGATAATGGTGGCTGCCCACCTATTCCAATTGGATTATTTTGGAATTTTTCATGTCAGTACATATTTTTGTACTTCCATGGCCATTTTGGGGTCCTAAATAGTGTTTTATTGGCTTTCCATATTCAAACTATAGGAAAAGTTAGAGTTTGATGGCATAATATGTATTTCGTGAAAATACCTTTCCAATGGGATATCACACACCCAAAAATAAGATCGTATGCAAATGCTACGACCTCGGGAAGTTGATGTACTAACTTACCCCAATAGGGCCCACATGAATTTTAGTGATTGATCTCCTAGGCTTAGGTTTTTGGATATATAGGGTTTTGGAATTCATTTTTATTATAAAAATGAATTCAGAGCCTTATTGTAATCATCTTCTGGCGAATGAGCGTAGTCGTCACATATCTTCTCAAAGATAAAATTGCCACCATTCTAGCGAATCTTGAACTCTGTATTTTTATAGCCTCTCTACATTTCTTTCATTAATAGAAGTCATGTATTGTTGTATTTATTTGTTTATGGAAATATTTATGTGTATTTCAATGTAATATATATGCTTTCATTTCATTCAAAAATAATCTAGATCACCGTATTAGGAGGACAAATATGCATATGGATATTATTATTTAAGGAATATGACTTTGAGGTCATCGTAAAACTAGGGAATTTAAATGCAAGACCAGATCATCTATCACAGATATTGAAAGGAGAAGATGTAGGTAATTTAGATGATAGCCTCCCATATGTGCAGTTATTTGCAGTAAGGATGGTGGATGATTACTTCTTGGACATTGTGGAGTTTCTAAGTACTGGAATGGATCCCTCCTACATGACCGTTGCACAAAAGAAGAAATTGGTAGTGAAAGTTGTAGATTACCAGTTGATTGAAGGGAATTTATATAAGTTAGGTGCAGATGGGATATTGAGACGGTGTGTACTGGAACATGAAAGGTCGACTATGCTTGAAGAAGCACATGATGGTATTTTCAAAGGAAAATATATAGGAAGGGAAATGACTTAGAATATTTTATGTGTAGGACTTTGGTGGAATACAATTCACAACGATATGAAGGAGTATTGTCAGTCCTACAATGTATGCCAAAGAATGGGAAAACAATCTAGGAGAGATGAAATCTCAGTAAATCCACAGGTTACGATGCAAGCATTTGATAAGTGGGACATTGACTTTGTAGGACCAATCATTCCACAAGAAATAAGAGCAGGGGAAAGGTACATTATCACTGCGATAGTGTACTTGATAAGGTGGGTAGAAGAAACACCAGTTACTGATTGTACGACAAAGACTGTTGCGCGGTTTCTATTTGAGAATGTAGTCACAAGGTTTAGATGTCTGTGCATATTACTTAGTGATAAAGGTACACACTTTCTGAACAAAAACAATTTCGCTCTGATTGAGGAGTTTCAGATTCATCATCAAAATAGTACACCATATCATCCTCAGTCCAATGGCATAGTGGAAGATTTCAATAATATCTTGGAGAATGCTTTCACAAAGATCAACAATGTAGGGAGAGATGATTGGGACTTATGAGTCCCTGCAGTACTATGGGAATATAGAACTACAAGTAACAAGTTGATAGGACATACACCTTTTCGATTGGTATATGGATAGGAAAAAATGATGCCAATGTAGTACATTCTACCTAGCCTATTCATTGCTACAATCACTGAGCTCTTGGATACTGGCGTGATAGAGGAGATATTGGCATAGTTAGTACAACTTGAGGAAGACTGGTTTATTGTAGGATTTCATTAGTAGGTCCAAAAATACATAGAGAGGTCCTGGCATGATTGCCACATTAAACCAAAGAAATTTCAAGTCGTTGATTTGGCACTGTCATTGTTTCATGGAAACCTGCACAAGAGACCTATCTAAAGCATACACAAACAAAGCTTATCAAGAAAAGGAAAAGAGATACAAAATGAAGAATGAGAATCAATGTATATTATGATCTATCCAATGAGTGAGTGATATTAACTCATATAGTAAATGACATCCTATCTTAGGAATGCATGCATAATGGTGATGATCTAAAATTATAAAGTCTAAAATAGAACTAGTCGGTTAACTCCCACTAAACTAGTGTGTCGAAAGTAGAAATTTATCCAAGACCCCCCTAAACATCACTATGGAGTAAAAAATGAGTCTTGGATACCAGGCCATATTAGGTACTCATGTACAATGCAACTAATGAACACTGAATAAAAATGAGGAAAGAGGGAAAACCACGTGG
>JZKD02S2002574.1:303787-319641 GCA_000966675.3 Picea glauca | reverse complement strand
ATGATCCTGCAAAGTATGAAAGTTTTGCTTAGTGATATTCTTGGTGAATATGTCAGCATTATGTTCAAAGGAAGGACATAACTGTAAATCAATGATCCTGTCATGTACTATATCTTTGATGAAATGCATGTGGACCTCAATGTGTTTGGTTCGCTGTCGCTATATTGTATCTCTACAAAATCTTAGTGTACTCTAATTGTCACACCATAGGATAGTTGGATAGTGAAACTGGCATTATTGGAAAAATCGGTAAGTGCGGACACAAAATAATATCCCTAACTTCCACAGGAAGCTAGAACAAAACAAGACAGAATACAAACTTCACCTTAGACTTCATTGTCTTATAAACTAGCTTAGATAAGTACAAGTGGCATACCTTTTAAATGATGTTTGATCCTTGCTAGTGTCATCCTTGACACTCCATATTTGGATTTATAGGATGGTGAGCCTGTTTAAGAATCACAAGCCAACAAAGAGAGAGAGAACAAAGATCTATAAATTACAATCAATTCTATGTATAAGATCAAGGAATTATAAAATAAAATTAAAGACACCTTTATAGGGAAAAAATATATTGTTGCATTATATTAGATAGTAGTGTAGAATACAAGACATGCCTTGATGTTTCAAGGTCCCTTCCAATGTCTCTTTGATCCAACACACACACCTTTGCTCCAATGCCTTGATGAAGACGATCCACAATCTGACTTAGAGAGATAAAGCAAAGCTATCTCCAATATAATCTATAGTAGAATTCTTCATGTATAAGAAAGCCTTTGCAAACCTTATCCTTTTCAATAAGAGATGCCTCTTTATATAGTATGAAAGAGGTATGGATGATGATATTAGGATGATCCCACTAAATCAAAGAAGCGAGTAAGATCCAAACCGTTCGGAGGCCACCTCATCTTCTAGAAGATTCCCATCTAGAACATTCATGAATTTTGAATTTTCCTTTGTTTAAGCATCATCGCACCCTATCCACAAGCAACTTGTGACAACGTCACAGTCAAAATTTGGTGCAGAGTGAAATGATCAGGCATCATCGCACCCCATGCATAGAGCAGGGTGCGACGATCTCTCTTGTCATAGTTTTGAAAGAGAAAAAGAAAACCACTTTTCTCATGGAGAAAGTATATTTTAATTTCTTTAGGGAACATGGAAGTGAGTTATTCACATGTCGTCAGTTTATCACTCGGGTGACCAAAATAATGTGTAAAAAAATGCTCCCTAAAGTATGAATTTGGCACTTGTGACAACTGAAATACTTTGTAGAATGTGTGTGTTGAAAACAAGGAGCTCATTAGTCGGGAACCTGCAAACAATCAAGCATATGCATAATAATATACCATCTTCTGAGGTAGGAATTCCCATACTCAGACTACAAGTGACTCTAATCATAAGTGTCAAGTGAGTCATGTCCACTAAACATACACTATGGATCCATGTCATTATGATTCAACATAGCAACCATAAATACAATTTGTATCTATGTGTTTAAATAATTCAAATTTAGACATATCCACGAGACATACACAATGGATCTATGTGTCAGTAGAAACTTATGAATACTCCAGCGCAACCTAGATCGAAATGATGAGATCCAAGGTCTTCATTTCCATCATCTCTAAGTATGAATCTAGCCATGTGATTACAGGTGTTGAAGTCGAACATCGTAGAAACCACTTGATTACCGGTCAATAATGAAAACCATTAACAAGTGTGAGGGAAATCACCATTGATTTCAATGATCCCCAAGGTACTCTAGTACAATCCAACGAATGTGAATAAATTATTTGAAGTCAAACACTCAATGGAATCTTCCAATCAGGGGTCAATGATGTGAACCCACTGTTGAAAGTGAAGAAGCCTACAGTTGAGGCATGCAGGCTCTAAGGTAATAAATGATTTTTAAGTATTTTTCCCATATATTGAGTTGAAGTCGAAAGGAAAAGACTCATGATAGGAGGGACTTGATGTATCCCCCATCAATGACATGAAATATGTAATAGATTTGAAGTATATCAGAGTATGAAGTGATTCAGAACTGACTCAGGGAAGTCCGACATGGTAAACAATTTATAACTGCATATGGTTGACTCAATAGAAGGTTTGTTTAGGTTGGACTTCTCTTGAACATATGAAAAACACGAGAGTTGTCATGGTAGAATTGACTCAAGGAGGACCCAACATATGAACTTGTGGATGGTTAAACAAGAGACAAATGGATTTCCCAACCTAGATACAATGATGAAGGGGGGTGTCATGTTCAAGAGTGACTATTACTGCCACTAACACAAATACAAAGACACATTTCTTTCCCAATTTTTCCCCACCATTTCTGACGAGTACCTCTTTATTTTTATCCAAGATTGAGGAGGATAACATATGCTTGTAAATATAAGCTCATCCTTCAAACAAGTCCCTCGGATTATGTTTAACGAACTCTAAGAAGGAGTGGTTTGATCCCATATGGGTCTTTTGATGATTGTTTATTGAGTCCAAAGAAAGAAAACTCAGGGTTTTTTCATGTTTAGAGAGTCTGAAAAACACTTAAAGAAAACTCCATAAGGTCATTTTTCGTAAGTTAGCCTGACGAGACTGAAAAAGAGATAATCTATTGCTCATCAAATTGTTTCTTCAAATACTTTGACGAGCATTAAAAGAACAAGGTCCCTCGACTATCTTTTAATGTTTAGAGAGATTGAAAAGAGCTTAAAGGATACTCCAGAGGTTTCATTTTTCGTATTACCAATGCGAGTTTGAAAAAAATGACAAAATATTACTCGATCAGATTCTCATGGTTTCACAAGCGTGAGAAATAATTAATATTGTTCTTAGAGTTTTTCCTAAAAAACCCTAAAAGTATTTGTACACAAGAAAAATATGCAAAAAAAATAAAAATAGGTGGACCCCTGTTCAAACGTCTCGTCCTTAGACCTTTTAATCTGCAATACTAAACACTTCACAAAGTTGGTTAGACTTTAGGGCATGGGTAAAATATAAAAAATAATTTGATTTTTCAATAAAATATGGTAAAAAAAAATGAAATAGGTCAAAACACCTTTTTTACCATTTCATTTGCAAATTTACCCAAATAGTGCCTCGAAAACCCTCTTTTCTCCCAAATTTCAACTGTCGATTTCAATGCACCTAGTGGATCATTTTGTAAACCGTCTTCGTAAAAAAGGTAATCTTCTTCTTCTTTATCCTTTCATGGTTTCAAATTTTGTTTTTATTGGTAAAATTTGGATTTTAGGCCAATTTTTTGGGGCTACCTGCGCGTTGAGATTGTTGCAGGTCCACAGTATCGTGAACTGTGATGTTCTGACATCATCGCAGGGGACCCAAAGATAGGGTACGATGACATCACCCTGTGTAAAAGAACAACCCTACAATTACTGCAATTCAATTTTTGAAAAGATAAATTTAACTAGAAAAACTTCAAGGAATGGATTTTTTATGTTTCTAATCTTGTTTTGATGTTCCTTGGGAGGATTTCCTTAGTCAAAATGATAGAGTGGCATGAATAAGAGCATGAGGAAGAAGATTATTTTTCTGGGAATGACCCAGGCACAGTTATGGCACTTAGGCAATGTGGGTTACTAAGGTTTTTCAAAATTCAGGGCATGAGAGCCCAACTGAGGTTGCTAGAGTATATGGTTCACATGTGGGATGTCAATGAACAAGCCTTTCATGTGGGTGTTCATACATTCACATTGGATATAGAGTATATCTATTTTCTAATGAGGTTTTCTCACTGTGGTTCATGGGTATCACTTATAGGTAGCAGGGGTGGGTGAGAACCCATGGATTACTATGTTTCTCACCATTGTGTGTCGGGTATGGAAAAACATAGTGGCAAGGTGTCCATCAGAGATTTTCAATATTTACCATTGTGGACCATCCTTTATACCATTACCTAGATGGAAGGGAGTGCTTCTCCCCACATGGATTTGCAAATCCATTTTTAGTATGTGATAGAGTGCATGGAACCCAGGGTCTTCAACTGGTGTGAGGGTGTCATGACAAGCATGAAAAAGAAACTAACGAAGTGTCAAAATGGTCGGTTGAAACAATTTGGTTACAGATCCATTTTGGTGTCCTTCTTCTTCGAGAGAGTTCCTGTCCTATGTCTATAGGTGGAGTGGGGAATATTTTCTCCAGAAGATCCATGGATGAAGAGGTGGGTGGACCTAATGACTCATCTTGGTGGTGTTCCTACCGTCAAGTATGCCAATGTTTTCTTCCAATGGCTGAGGAATCAACTCATCATGGTGGAGGACTATGCATATGCCGAGATATATTTCTGTGGGGATCCTGAATTAGCTTTTCCCGAGGGATCTCAATGGAGGGACATAGATAAGAAGAAAATTTTTGTGTGTATGATGTTTTTGACATTTAAATTATATAACATGATTTTTGTGTCATCTATCCAAGACTAATCAAGTTCTCTCAATAATGCAGATGTGGGGCCTTATCGTCCTCCAGGATCATCTCCCATCTAGAGGAAAGGAGAGAGAGGTGTTGTAGCAGGGGTGGTCATTGCATATCTCGAGGCAATTGAACAGAACCTAGAGGGACTAACCATGAATGTCCCTGATGCCATGGTGGATGAACTTCCTAAGAACTATCAATGCCACAAAGTTGGTATATCTGCATCTATTGGTCGAATGCTCCATAGAGTGGCATGGGTACTTGTTTGTTGTAGTGAGAAACATCCTTGATGATTTTTTACATGAAGCCATGAGCTTCACTTTTTGATATTTTTGTCTTTGGACAAAATACGTTTTGAAACTTTTATCATTATTAATATAAATTTCCTACCAACTTACTTGTTTTTGTCAAAAAAGTGTTATTGGGTTTATAAATGTCTCAAATTTTTGTCTAACACATAATTATCCAATGCATTTCTCAATGTATTTAGACATCTAGGAAAATGTTGATATTAAATGTAATCAAAATGTCTTTCCAAGGGGCGAATTCGTAAGTATACCCGTAACAAAGTAGGACTTCGGATGGAATACATGTTACTCAACTATAGTACTACTAACTGTGAATCAAGTTGTAAAATAAGATGATAGATTCCAAGTGAAACAACGTGAGTTAGAAACTCGATAACTACACTGTATTCCACGATATTATTAGTTGGACGACCAAGGCAAACACCATGTAGACTATTCAATTCATCTGTAGGTGCATAGATTTCCCATTCAACATATGCTAAGTTTTGAGTAAGGGGACTAGCACCATCATAAAAGACGATATAGGGTAGTGAAGAAACTGACATTAGGAAACCAAGCACAATGCAAGGTAAGCAACTTAAAGCCGGAACCAAAAATGAAAAAGCACACAAGAATATGATACACTAACAATACACATCACTCATGAAAAAATATATAAGCATAATACTTCTTCAAGTAAAGCCCATTTCTTGGTTCACTCAAATGAAATCCATCATAATCTACCAGCTCATAAGCCCCTTTCTCCAACACTCGTTTCACAATATAAGGGCCACGCCACATGGGCTCGAATTTACCAGCCCCTAATAAATCATGATGTCATTCATAAAGAAGAACCAAATCACCCTCAGAAAAAAAACATGGTTTGGCATGCTTGTCATATTGAGATTTGACACTCTTTTTCTGAGTTTCAATGACTAAGGCCGCATCACAACGAGTCTCATCTAATTGCATCAAATACAAGAGACATTCCTCTTCAGTTGAGGTGTTAGGGATAAGTTCGAAAACTAGTTTCAAAGATGGGATTTCATATTCAATTGATAGAATCAATTCAATACCATATACTAATTGAAAAGGCGTGAAACCAATGGCAGACTTAATGGATGTACAATAGGCCCATAATGATGAAAACAACATCGTGTGTTAGTTTGACTTGTGAATTCCTATCATCCGTCGAAGCATAGTAGTGAGAAATTTGTTAATGGCTTCAACCTGGCCATTGGCCTGTGGATAGTAAGGTGTTGAGTTTTCATGGTGAATACCCAACTTCTCAATAAGTTCAGACATCATGAAATTGCAAAAATGACTACCATGGTTAGTGACGATGGGTTGAGGGACACCAAATCTAGTAATGATATGATTGAATATTAATAATGTTGTATTTTTCTTGATATTATCAAATGTAGGCATTGCCTCGACCCATTTAGTGAAATAATCCACAGCTACGATGATGCATCCATGCCCCTCGACTAAGTGAGGGTTACATGTCATGAAGTAAATGCCCCATTTAGCGAATGGACCAACGTAATCTATAGGGTGAAGAGGAGAAGGATGAGATTAAATCTTATTGTTGTATGTTTGACAAGTGTGGCATTTTTGGATGGTAGTAATGCAATCCTTAAACAATGAAGGCCAAAGTAACCAGCTCATAAGATATTTTGGGCAGTGGCATACCTAGACATATGACCACCACATGCTCCAGAATGACATTCATTCAAAGATTTCTTAGCTTCATCATAGGTGAGACATCGTGGAAATATGGAATCAATACCACGACAGTAAAGCGTATCACCAAGGCTGATATATTGACATGATTGATACCGAATATGAGGATGATCCCTACTAGAAAGATCGGGCCAGAAAGTTTGGGTTTGGAGATAAAGGATAATCTCTCCATACCATATGTCATCAGAACTAATCAGAAAGAGAGACTCATCAGGAAATGAATCTTCTGCCACAACTTTTGTCTCTGTAGAGGGAAGGTCACATATCAACTCTGCAAAAACCAAATACTTCTTTGACTTGGCATGCTCAAACTCCAAATCAAACTCTTAGAGAATAGATATCAATTTAGAGTATTTCCCCCCAAAAAAATTGCCGAGTAAGGATGTGTTGCATGGGGTTGCAATCAGAAATTATTGTGGTTTTGCGTAATAATATGTAGTGACGAAAACGTTGAACAACTTGAATGACTGCCAAGGCCAGTTTCTCCACATGCCAATATTTGGTTTCGGTAGTCGTGAGACTCCGACTCAAATAGTAGATAACATGTTCATCATAAAAATTATCCTCTTAGACTAGAACCATAGTGATGGTAGAGTCTGAAGAAGCTAAGTACAGGAAATAATCTCGACTATAATCGGGTGGAACTAATAGTGGTGTATGGGTCAAGGCGAGTTTCAAAGCTTCAAAGGATTTGTTGGCAGTGTCGTCCCATAGAAAATCGTAACCCTTTTTAAGAAGTCGAGTGAAACCTTTTGTTAATTCGGCATAATTGGGGATGAATCGACGTAAAACAAATTCCTTTCCTTGCAAACTTTGGAGTTGGCGAAGTGTAGAAGGAGGAGGAAAATTGAGGATAGATTCAATATTTAGAGGGTCCACCCTAATACCATGTGTATACATGATAAAACCAAGAATTCATCTAGATTCTACACGATAAATGCATTTATGTGGATTCAATCGTATGCGATAATAACAAAAGCATAGGAAAATGGCCCGTAAATGTGTCAGGTGAAAAATCGTCTAGGTAAGGTTGTACAATGTGCTTAATATCATGAAAAGTGTAAGACATAGTGCATTGGAAAGTATCACTAGCATTTTTGAGACCAAAAGGAAGTTTTCAGTATGTGAAGGTTTCCCAAGGGAAAATAAAAACAGTCTTATGTTTATCCATAGGAAAAATATTGTTTTGATTATAGCCAGAGAAACCATCCATCAAGGAGAAAATTTCACTACCAGAACAATCCTCAACAATATGGTCAACGAAAGGGGTGGGATAATTGTCTTTGGGACAAGATTTGTTGATATCCCTGTAGTCTACACAAAAATAGATTGTGACTTGTTTCTTTGTAACCAAAAGAATATTGTCCACCCAATCAGTCAAATCCATTGGATATAAAAAATCAACTTTAAGAAGTTTTTCAACTTCTAGCTTAATAGCGGAAAATTTTCATGGGTGTACTGGGCGAAGTCTCTGTCGAGCGATTTTAGCATCTGGGTAAGTCTTAATCTCATGTATAATGATATCTGGATCAATGCTAGACATTTCTTCATAACTCTAGGCAAAATGTCATGAAATTCTTGGAAAGAGTTGTGTAAGTATGAACCTCATTAGCAGAACATGAGGCACCAATGTGAACATTTTCCACAACTCCATATTTAATTGAAATATCAAGAGGGAGGGTAGGTGAAATATTACTCGAGTTCCCTTCATAAAAAACATTATGTGTTGGTTTAGGAACATAAAAAATAATAACAATGGTAGACGAAGTCGAAATCCGTTGATAACTCTCTATGGACGTTGGTTCCAAGAAGAGAATAGAACAATGATTTCCATCATCCCATGGGGTATCTTCAATAGACATGACTTTCATGATCATCTCATTAGTAGGAAATACAACATGAAACAGATCAGGAGATGTATCATAGAGTGAATGAGGAGAAGGAGTTTTCGATTGAATAGCTTGATAAGCCAATTCGACCAGACTCAAAGGCATTTGGTCGCCATAACGAAGATAATCGTCAGAGATATTTACTATCCAAGGGTCATAAGACTCAGGGGTTTCACTAGTAGTGGTTGATATCATGTTAATCAAAGTGACAAAAGGAGGAGGAATATTGGGTGGTGGAATGGGAAATGTACCCATTAACGATGAATCTTTAAGGAGACCCACACCAACATTATCATAACCAGGAGGTGTTTTCTCAATGAAAGGTACACTGCTAGTACGTGAATCAAAATTAAATAAGACTAGTTGATCAACAGTAATGAATTTTCCTTGGTGTGGGAAACACAACACACAAAAAAGAGTAGAAAAAACTACTCGCATGGAATCAATCCAACTACAACCAAGTAGAAGGTTGTAATCGAGAGATGCATCAAATACCTTGACCTCAACATTAACCGCTTTTCCTTCTAATGTAATAGACAACGAAGGAAGAACACCATAAGGTTTAAACCCTCTACCATTAAAATATTTTAGAGTATTGTGTGACTCAGTGAGGACATGAGAGAAAATGGCTTTCCAACAGGTGATGGACATGGCGCAAGTCGAAGCTCCTTTGTCAATAACGGTTCGACAAATATTCTTGTTTTCCACAATAAATTGTATTTGAAATGCTAATTGAGGAGGAAGTCTTGGAATATGATCTTCCAAGTCAAAGATTATCAAGTTCATATTGGTAGGATAAATTCCACACATATCCTTTAACAATGCCTTCCATTGAGTAGGACAACTTTGAAGGACTTCAAGATTTGCTATCACAGAGGGTGGTTGTGCAAGGTCTTCTACAATACTGTAGTTTTGGGTAGTGTGTGCGTGAGGATTAAACGACAAATCACAAACAATTCCCTTAGGAGGAGGATGGAGGAATTTATCAATACTTAGTGATTTGAGATGAAGATGACTGTTAGGAGGTGAAGTTGGTGGAGGAGGTTGAACCAACAGAGGTGGTGAATCATAAACTTTCTCTTTTTAAGGAGAATAATCTTTGGCTTGAGTAGCGATTACAACTTCATTCTTCTTGGAGTCACTGGTACACATAAGTACATAGGATGTGGTAGAGGGAGAAGTTTGGTCATGAATGACCAATTGGGCCTTCTACTGAAAAGGAAAAGGTTGTGATAATATGATGGGTGTAGGAGGTGTCTCAGTCCCTTGTAGGAACTTAGTAACCTCAACACGTCGTGGATAATATTTTATATAATGATCCTCACCACAAATAAGACAAGAATAATGAGTTTTGGGATTTTTTTTTTCATCAGAAGGATGAGTCTTGGGTTTATCAGATTGTTGATTATTATTTTTATACTCCTTATTCTTCCCTTCCCTTTATTTTTATTTTAAATTTGTAGGTGTATATTGAACCGAATTAACTTCATAAGTTTTATCAGGAGAAGGAGTTGGAGGAGAAGTATTTTGTACATTAGGAGTAGTAGACTTGGGACTAGAATGAATGGCTTGTTTAGACTGAGTATCATCATGAAAAGTGCCAATCACACTATCAAAAACATGAGAAACTATTGGAGGTGTTGAGGTTGGAGTTGTATATGGGCGAGGAGCATCGGGAATCAAGTCATATAGTGTGCCTGTTTGGGAATAAACATGATCCAAGTATTGAACATGACTAATCGCTTTCTCTTCAATGACAACACCACCCATGGAGACATCTCGGGCTATAGGACCACTAATTGATTTGGCAAACCACTCGACCAATAGTTTAATAGGAAGGGGAACTTTGATTAAGCATCTTATCCTCCTCCACTCATGAATATGATCATAAATGTGAGTAGAAGAGGATTGTTTGAATGAACTCAAAATTTTAGTTCCTATCTTGTATTGTATTGGTAACTGGTAATGCATTAAGAAATCCATAGCTAAGGTGTTGAAGTCATTAAATAATCCTCATGGAAATTCAATATACCATTTGTCTACTGAACCTGTCAGAAACTGTTGTAAAAGACGTAATCTAATGGAGTCATCCATCAAGGAGTTGGATGAAAACCAAACATGGAATGTTATGATGTGAGTATTTGGGTCTTCTCCTGATCGACCATCAAACTTAGGAATGTTTGATGGTAATTTGGCAGGTGTGACCAGCCAATAAGGAGAATGTAAGATAGGATCATTCAAAATCCTATATAAATCCAGTAAATCCAAAGTAGCAAGAAACAACAACTGTCTGTTCACTTGAGGAAACTGGTAGTTTTGAAGAGGTAGTCCCATAGGTATACCAGTAATACCATAAGTAGTCTATAGATATTTAGAGAGTCCTTTCAAATTTGGTTGTGGAGGATTTCGAGTCAAATAGCCAACATCAGTTGGTTAACTAGGTAAGATGACTTGGAAAGGAGCATTAGACTGAAAAATTTTACCACAGGTAGGAGTCATAGAAACTAGATATGTTTTCCCGGGATTAGGGGGCACAAAAAAATTAACTTGAGGATTTTTCCCCCTAGGTGGTTGTTGATTTCCTTGGAAAGGAAAATTCCAAGATAGAGATTGTAATATAGGAGTTTTTTCCTATACATTATGTTATGACCTCCAACTTGAGGTTTCCCCCCCACTTGAGGTTTCCCCCCAACTTGAAGTTGACCTCCAATAGGAATTTGAAAACCAGAAGTGATAGAATGACTTGTGCCTCCAAATTTATTGGAGATACTTGGGCTAGGATTATTAGATCCTCCAGGTGAAGGTGGAGGAGGAATGTTAGGCACCCCGAAGAGAACCTGGGTAGGTGTAGGAACAAAACTACTAGCAACATTTTACCCAGGAGGAACAAAAAGATTAGACCCTCGGGATGGATTCTAGGTAGGATTAGAAATGGAAGTATTCAAAGTGTTATACCTAGGGGGAAGTGATGGATTTGATCTAAGAAGAAGTAGTGTTCCAATAGGATATTGAGTGTTTACCACACTTTCGACAGAAACTAGTGTACCTTGTGGGACCATGGTAGAGCTAGTGAGATGGAGAGGAAAAATTGTATGATAATCAACCAACAATTGGTTTGAGACTGTTATTGCACCTCTTTCATCACCTTAGCGAGAAAAATAGAGGTGCTTGCAAGCTTAGTTGGGTTTGCTAAGCAGGACAATTGCAAGGAAAAGGGTTAGAGAAAGAAATATAAAATAACAACTAAGAATTAAACTAAGAAATAAAATAACAACTAAACTAATGAACATAGGGACATACGGACAAAAGAAACAATAAGACCCATGTCACCAATGGTAAGGTTTATATCAGTGAAATAAAACACCAAGAAGAAAGAGGATTATGAGTCCCTTCTTCCTCCAAGGGAGGGCTCTTGGACCCACACAAATAATCTCTTCTTACAACTTTGAATGAAAATGGTGAAAGGATTCTTTGCTAATCCACTCAAGGGGTGAGATGGAATGCCCAATGCAATGGTGCTAGTATACTCTTGGTGAGAATAGAGGATTACTCAAGAGAATAGTAGCATCATAACTTTGCTATTGAATTCCTTAAAAAATGAAGTGCACCCATGGCCTTTTTATAGCACCTCTTTGAGGTATTGTGCAACTAGCTTGTAGTGTGTAAAGAGGCTAATTAGGGCATTTCTAGGTCTTTGACCAGCCACCCAGTCGGATCCAGTCCATATTTGAGTGTCAAATCAACTTGGAAGATGAACCAAAAGTGGGTGGGAGGCCGATCACTCTCATAAATGAATCATTCTCATATGTGCATGGCTTTTAGCGACCACAGTCGTGCATCGGGTGCATGTGTGCTTTTCCTGCATTTTTGTTTTGCGCATGTGCGCACGCGCCTTGTGTAGTCATAATGCACTTTAATTTTGTCACTGGTTGTATAGTTTTTGACCCTTTGGAAATGATTTTATGGTAATTTTGGTCCATGGGTGACCTCATAACTGTTTGATGTTGCTGAATTCTTGTAACCATTTGTGGACAAAATTTCAGTGATAACAGATGCCCCCTGATGGATGAGGTTAGGAGAATATGTATAGACGAAATCCATCAATGTTTCTTCTACTGAGAGTGTCATTGTAAGAAAGAGCAATAATGGGATTTTCAAGAGTTACCCATTGGAGGGAGAAGGGAACCTATAGAACCCAACCTTCCATAAGGTGTGTAAAAATAAATTGTGTACAAATGAGGTGGGCATGCCCCATGCTCTTGTCATATAACTCAAAAAGGAATGGTGTTTTGATGTAGACAACTGTAGTGCCCTCAGGGGCGATCATGATAAAGGCAGAAGAAAATTCTATGGAGGAACATACTGTAAATAGTAGGAAGTAACATCTGTAAGAAATATCACAAATTCTGTAGGCATTGATAGCCCGACCAAGTTCAGAGGTATTCGACGAATATAAGAAATAACTACAATAGTCGCAAAGTAAGACCTATCGTAACATGAGAAAGTGTTGAAGTCGAATGTTACGAGGGTCAACGACAGCAGGGAGCAATTGTGGTTCTCCTTGTGTCATCCAAGACCTCTCATTGGAAAGGTAATGAGAGTCAAGATACTATCACCCTTCTGGAAACTGTGTTGATGTCGAAAAAAAGGGGGACGCGACTCCCAGAAGAAAAGTGCTTCATGAAATCTACTAGGTGAGGTTAGGAACTGAGGAGGTACATGGATGAACTCAATATGTATGGGGACTCAAGACTGCCCTTGGTTTGGGGTATGTGTGAGTTATAAGTGGCCGCAACCGTTCAACTAGGTTGAGTGTCAGGGGGACAACAAGACAGGGAATAAGTTGTGCCAGAGGCGAGACAAAGTGAACAAACTCAGAGGGCAGAGGTAAGTGACCTATGGGATACTCAGAGTATATGGATGATGTCAACACGGGTAGAGGATAAGGAGTGCCCCAACCAAGGGCGACATGGGTTGCGTTAGCCAAAAAAGGGAAGAAGGTCGTCAAGGGTGACGACAAAAGGATATGTAAATGCTGGAAACAAAGGATTTTTACAATGTACCAAATAAATAAAGAATAATTTGGGATGAGTGTACCAATACAAAAACGGTTTCCCCAATGTAATATGGTTGGGCCGGTTAGGGCCCAATTTGCTTGGAGAACTGGTGGAGGGTGTGGGCCCCATGGGTGGGTTTCTATATGAGGTAGGTGAAATGAAGGGAAATTTACAGAGGGGAAAACTGATTGTGAATGAAATGGAGTGTTCATGATACTGTGGAGGTGCAGTCAAAATAGAACCTTGAAGAGATAATCTGGGAGTCCAGTGGGAAAGCTAGAAAAATGAGAAGAAGGAGTATGTGGCTGATTCGCGACATGATGTAAGACTATTGGGACTCCCATCCCTAAAGGGTTGAAAAACAACATGAGTGTCAAAGTGCAAAAGGGTGCTATGGATGGGACAACTCATGTGGGGGAGAGTGTTATTGGGTGATAGTACCTAAGATGCAATGGAGGTGTTGATACTGCAAAGCCGGAGATGGGGATCCTGGAGGAAAATGTCAGAGGGTGTGACTGGAGATGCAACTGAGATTTAGAGGGAATGATTACATGCTAGTGTTGATTATATACCTGAAGGGGTTGTGTTGATGTGTGATGCCCAAGTACCTGCACACATGAAAACCAAATACCCGACGTGAACAATATTTGAAGAGAATCGAACATACAAGCATTTATTTGATAATTTTGAACATGAGAAGGTGTACCTGAGTGTGTCATGGGAAGATGCTCCGCCGGGAAAAAGGGGAAATGATACCCTGATGGAAATGTCTATGTAAGAGGCCAAAAATGGTTTGGAAAATGGAGCTTATGGGATCCTGTACCCAAAATGAAAGTCGGAAAAAGGGATTAGATATGGACGGTGGGTCCATAATGCCATCCCAGTTTTACTGACACTATGGATGATTGGGGAGTAATTTGGTGGGATTTGGGGGTAAATCATCCGATAAGTCATCCAAGAACCACGAAGGAATAGGGAGTGCCTCTAGGTTAGGAGAAATGATATGAAGAATGTCTAGTGATGAGGTAAGGTCAACCATCGATTCTGTAGGGGTTTGAATCAGGGTTAATTGGTGTTGCCTATATTCAATGGTCATAGGACATTGGTATGTAAAATGATCTAAGGATTCACATAGAGAGAAAGGGCATCTCATATGTTCATTGACTGAAGTTGTGACATAATGGATGTCAGTGACTCTTGGTAGGGATGATGTAGCTGGATTGGGTTTGTTTTGGAAGATTTGGTGTACTACGACTAATGTCTGCCAGAAGTGCAGCAATGTTGGGAAATGGTGTGTATAATGGCCATATTCTGAACATATAGCACAAGCGAATTTGGTTTGTAGGCCTTTACTACTTGAGTGAGGGGCGGTGGCGGCAGTACTTGCTATGGTGGCGAGCGTTGATGGTGTTTGATTGAGTGGAACAGGTTCCGTAACTTAGGTAGAGATGGATAGTTGTTGGTTTGGTGTCCATATTTCTCACATAGTGTGCAAGGGGGTTGGATGCACGGGGCAAGTGGATTTGTGGGCTCCTTCTTTCGCCTGTCCCCAACTGTGGCAGGGAGGGTAGTGAGTGGGGGTGTAGGGGGTATGGTGGGAGTGAGTATGGGAATCGTCATTGGGATTCCTTCTATTTGGGGGGGAAGAGATGGTTGAAGGACCATCTCTGGTGGATGTAAATACCATACTAGAATTGCTAACACCATATTAGGGAGGGTAAGTGTTGCTGCTACTTGGAAATATTGTACGCCTGGTGGGGGGTAAAAGAAGGGAATTTGAGTAATGGCTTGGGGAACTATCTCCCAAACTGGGATATGGCCTTGGGGAGAGGTGAAATCATGGACTAGTGGGGTCGACGAGTTCAGAGGAGGCTCGTGAGGGGGGAGCTCTATGACTAGTGGGACATCAGATATGATAGAAGCCTCCCTAGGAGGAAGGGTATCCTCTATGTTAGTTCCATTGGATGATACGACACATACTTGATTGGAAGGATGAAGGAGTGGTGGTGCACCATGGTAAGTTCCTAACAATGATGGGTCTTTAAAAATTCCGGGACCCATTTCAATGAGTGGGTATGTGTCATGACTTGTGTGGATAAGAGGAAGAATTTTATCGATGTTGGTCGAAGGGTTAGGCTCATAATGTGAGACTTGGTCAATGGTAATGATATTCCAATTATGGGGGAACATCATCGTTCGAAAAACGAAAGAGGAAACTTCCTTCACAGTGTAGATGTAGCTACGACCGAATAGGATATTATAATCGAGTGGGGTGTCGATAACTTCAATGTCGATGAGAATGGTATTGCCCTCGAGTTCCATGGGGACTGTTTGCACTCTTTTCGTCGATGTGTGAGCAAAAAGTGAGTGCTTACATGCCTAGTTGGGCTCTGCTAGTCATGACAGCTGCATGGTAAAAGGTTAGAAAGAAAACAATAGAG
>JZKD02S2002574.1:292615-303777 GCA_000966675.3 Picea glauca | reverse complement strand
TTCTGGGGGAATGAGAGGAGACTCAGCAGGTGCATGATATTGATGACTACATGTTTGCAGAAGGATTTCTTCCTCACTGGTGAGGATGATAGTACGATCTACAGAATTATTTGGATTGAGTTACTATCCTAACTAAGGTGGGGTAGGTTGTGTGTCCCGTTGGGTGTTCATCACACTTTGGTGTGGAATAGGATTCTGCAGTACGACTGGGGGGTTTGTTACACGTATTGTTGTGGGGCATGCTGAGGGGCAGGTGGTGTTGGAGGATGTGGTAGACTACCTGATTCTTTCAGCCATTTAAAATCAATGATTTGGGGGAAATTATGAGTATAACGACCAAACTCACCATAAAGGGCACAAGGGAAAGTGGTTTTAATAGTATTGTTATTTCTCCCTTGATGCTTGTTTTTATTGCCCCCCTGGGGGTTCTGATTCCCTTGGTTCTGGTTTCCCCCAATAGGTTGGTTTTGTTGGGGTTGATTCCTGCCTTGGCCTGGGTTTTTATTGTTCTTGTTTCTTTTTTTATTTTTGGCATTATTCAACGAGTGGGTTGGATTTTCTATATTCAACTGTTCAAAATTTTGATATTGTTGAACAAGAGAGGGTTGAAAAAAATTCACCCCAGTGTGAGGATGTGGGGGAGCCATAGGTTGTGGAGGACCAAGAAATTGAAAGTATAGATTTTGTGGGGGTAACGATCCATAAGGTACTTGGGAAGGTGTGGTACTTTCGCTAGTACTATAAGCTGAGGTAGAGGGGGTACCAGAACTTGTTTGGATAGGTGGGTGTACTAGGGGTGCTGGCTATGGATCACTAATGGGTGGAGGCATAGCAATAGGGTATGGCTATTGATAAGGGGGTGGGGGGGTAATAAGAGGTTCCCCCATACGCCGGTGGATATTGAGGTGCGCCATACATTGGTGGTGGTTGGGGTTGAGGACTGTGGTGTGTGGTACTACCAATCAATCCATCTACTGAGGGAGACATCCCAAGTTTGTCTTGATCGAATGGCATGGGTTTGGGGAGGTCAAGAAGTACTGTGTATAAGTACTCTGATTATGAATAGATGAGGTCGTATTTTTGAGCCTTACTAATGGCTTCCTCTTTGGATTGAGGGAAGGTGGAAGCTACATCTTTACCAAGGAGAGAGACAAGTGATATGAGAAACCAGTCAAGACACTGTTGTTTGGTGGTTTCAACTTTGCACAAACTATGTTTTCTACGCCACTCATGAATGTGATCAACGATATGTGTGGCTGAGGTTTGTTTGAAATTAGAGAGTAGTTCAAGACCATTGTCATGGCGGATTGGTAATTGGAAGAAGGTAAAAAATGCTTTGGCTAAAGACTCGAAAGTCACATGGGACCCCAATTTGTCTACATACCATTTGGCTAATGGGCCAGTGAGTGTGCATTGAAATAATCGTAGTCTAATGGAATCATCCATAATGTTGTTGGAAGAGCACCATAGGTGGAAAGTCATGACATGGTTGGTAGGGTCATCACCTACCTTTCCTTCAAATTTGGGGATGTCTGAAGGTAGTTTGGTAGGCATTGCGGGTCATGTGGGGTCATGCAATATAGGATCATTGGTGAGTTTGCTTAGATTTGGTATGTTAAGAGAGGCTAAATATGAAATCTGTAGTGGGGGGGAGGATTAGCTCTAGCCATGGTGTGAGTGTGTTGTGAACCTGACCCTTGAGGGGGACTAGGTGGGTTGGTACTTCCCCCTTGAGAGGAAGTTGGCCCTCCGCTTTCATGTAAAGGAGAGAGAGTGGACAGAGGACCTTGGTAGGTGGACCCAAGTAATGTGGAACCAAGCAAAGCTGATCCTAAGACAATGGCACTCATAGGAGTGTGTGAAGGTGGTGTCGATGAGTTGGCAAGACTAGGAACTCCCCTAAAATAGGAGGGAGGTTTAGTAAACATATGGAACGATGGGGGTTCTGTGGGTCCCCTATGATGTCTGACTAGTTGAGTGGATGTGTGCAAAAGGTGATGAGAGAAAATAAACAAGAGCCTTTGTTGCAAATTTTGAACTTTACACAATATATATATCTAAATCAAAATGTAATCAGAAGTGCATCATACATAAAGAATTTTGGAAAAGAAGCATATATGTGAATAAGTGGGTTTTGTCTGCGTGGGGTATCAAAGAAAACAAATTCTCATGTCCTAAAATACGTAACGTCCTTCCTCTCAAATAGAACTGGACCTTCCAATAGTACTCAACAGTGGGGTCTGAAGTCACTGAAAGAGAAACTAGTGAAGGATGAACTAATCAGTTATAATGAGGGGTAAATGGGGCATATCCTGAAAGAGCTGGTGATATTTCTCAATAGCCACACAAAATCCGATCAAGGTGAAATTGCAGCCCACAATTTCCACCTGGGTAGATGTCCTAAGAGTTGGTCACTAGGTACCTCAGTCAAAGTGCAACATTTACATTTCCGGCCTCAGAAATGGGTCATGGGTTGGATCTCGTCCAAGATGTGGGAGCCTCAAGGGGGGACACACAGAACAAATGGACCTCGTCCTTCAACCCTTCATGGGTATCTCCCTTCCTTATGGTGTTAGGAACACTTGACTTGGAGTATTTTCAGTTCCCTATTTGACAACTTCTATTGTTTTGACAATGTGAGAACTAGATAACGGGGAGTTTTTTGGATGTCTATCCCCGAAATCCTACCTAGACTAAAAAATTTCTTTTGGCATCACCTGTGGAGGAAAACTTAGTGAGTTTTTAGAAAAAAATTATATGTAGTTGTTTGAGAGGTTGGGGGTGTGAACCAACCTTGTTGAATTTAAATTGGAGTGCATAGTTTCATCAAGAAAAGGGTGGGGTGTTTTGGAATCACTTTGGAGGAAACTTACTTTGACCTCCACGTTTTCAAGAAGAAAACTATGTGAGTGATAAGTGAATTTTTTGTGTGAATGAGTGAAAGTGGGCCAACGTTTTAATGAATTAGGTGTCACCTTGTTGCATGTGGACTTCGCTTGGTCCTTACAAGTGTTGATTACCTAATTAACTAAATGCCTTTGGTAAAACCTTCTGAAATTCAAAGTCCCTAAGAAACTAGCATGTGGACATGTGGGTCCTTTACTATTCCTTTAACTCTCTATTGCGATTTAATCTAAGAAAAGATTTGAAACTATCCTAGATTGTGATCATGTGGGCATGTATGGGCCCATTACAAAACCTTTAAACTTCCCTAGTGTTTTAATCTAAGAAAGTAAATTTCAACACTATCCTATCTTTGTAGCATGTGGGCATGTATGGGCCCATTATAATCTTAAGAAGTGTTTGAAGAAATAAACTAAGAGGAGTCCCAAGAGGGGTTGTTTCCCTCTCCTAAAGGTTTTAATCTTCTTAAGGGAGATGAAATTGTCCCACAATCTTGTTCTGATTCTCAAGGTCGCTTGGAGGTGCGAGAGAAGACCATACTAAGTGATTGTTGTCCAACTTCTAGTCCAAATTCAAGTTGTATGTGATTTAGAAATGATTCCAATTTATACTTTTAGTCAAAGAAAGCCATCCATGTGGTGAAAATGAAAGCAAAAGAGGAAATAATGATTTTAAACCCCCTAAGTGCCTATGTGTTTTGACTAATCCCTTTATATGAAGAGGGAACTAAGTGTGGTGCAACTTAAAAGATGCATGAAATCACTTTTAAGAAGGCTAGGGTCCTTCCCCAAGTCACAAAAAACCTTACAATGTGTATTTTTTGCACAGGTGCATGGGTCTTAGTGTAGATAGAGGTGCACTGAGCGCTTGTGCACAGACCAAAACAAGCTTATGGGCACAGGTGCACAAAACAGAACTGTAACTTAGGTACATGTGCACACGATGCACGTATGTGGGCCAAAAAACTCGTGCACAATTGACACACGGCCGTGAAAGAAAATTCCATATGGAATTCTCTCAATTCTACTTGGAATTGGATGTTTTGCAGGTCGGCTTGGGTCAGTTAATGCACTTGCAAGTTAAATAAATCAAAAGAAGAGCTATAAAAACCCAAATGGGGTAGGAAATTGATACCTTTCCAAAGTGGATTCGCCAATTTGTTGTGCCTCTTTCATCACCTCAGTGAGCAAAACAAAGGTGCTTGCAATCTTAGTTGGGTTTGCTAAGCAAGATAGCTGCTAGGAAAAGGGGTAGAGAAAGAAATATAAAAGAACCACTAAGAATTAAACTGAGAAATAAAATAACAACTAAACTAATGAACATAGGGACATAAGGAAAAAAGAAACAATAAGACCCATGTCACCAATGGTAAGGTTTATATCAGTGAAAGAAAACACCAAGAAGAAAGAGGACTATGAGTCCCTTCTTCCTCCAAGGGAGGGCTCTTGGACCCCCACAAATAAGCTCTTCTTACAACTTTGAATGAAAATGGTGAAATAATTCTTTGCTAATCCACTCAAGGGGTGAGATGGATTTCCCAATGTAATGGTGCTAGTATACTCTTGGTGAGAATAGAGGATTAGTAGCAGCATAACTTTGCTATTGAATTCCTTAAATAATGAAGTGCACCCATGGCCTTTTTATAGCACCTCTTTGAGGTATTGTGCAACCAACTTGTAGTGTATAAAGAGGATAATTAAGGCATTTCTAGGTCTTTGACCAGCCACCTAGTCGGATCCAGTCCAGATTTGAGTGTCAAATCAACCTGGAAGATGAACCAGAAGTGGGTGGGAGGCCGACCACTATCATAAATGCGCCATTCTCATATGTGCGCAGATTTTAGCAACCACAGTCGTGCATCGGGCGCTTGTGCGCTTTTCCTATGTTTCTGTTTTGCGCATGTGCATGCGTGCCCTTTGTAGTCATAGCACACTTTATATTTGTCACTGGTTGTATAGTTTTTGACCCTTTGGAAATGATTTTGTGGTAATTTTGGTCCATGGGTGACCTCATAACTGTTTGATGATGTTGAATTCTTGTAACCATTTGCGGACGAAATTTCAGTAATAACAACTGTGAAAACATTACTCTTGTGCCAGTAAAATGATCTAAAGGTACTTTATAAATAGTGGAATTCACAAGAATATGTGATGCCATAGGTTGAGTAGAGGTCCTTTGACGTAGATGAATCATTCCTATTTTTTCAAAAATATCTTGTCCCGAAGAGGTCCTCCAAAGAGAACGAACATGGGCAGAAGAGCTAGGATGAAAAGTTCCAGTAGTATGAACCATATTTTTAAATGAATCATGTTGGCACCAGGACGAAGTGGAAATAAGGATGATCATGGGAAAGAAAGCATGCAAAAACTGAAGTAACAACTGGAGGAAGAACAACACATGTGCATGCAAGAAAGCGTGCACAAGTAAAGCGACAACTGGAGGAAGAACAACACGTGCACATGGGAAGAAGACCTAACGTTGGTAGGGTTAGGGTTTTGGTAATGAATTGTAAAAATAAATATCCTGATAGATATAAATATAGATACATAGGTATCATAGAGAGGTTGGATTTAGACACGCATGTATCATATAGAAGCAGGTTTTCTTTTGTAGTAGTTCAACTTTTGTATTGTTCCATCGTAGTTATGTATGAGTTGATGCGTTATGTAATATTCTTATGAACCATTTTTGTAAGTGGTTGAGCTAAGAACATAGGAGAGAAGGAATATCTGAGGATTAGATCGCAGGATGGGGAGCCTAGTGCGATCTAGTTTTCCTCATACAGATCTTACCCATCTGAGGAGAATTGTAAGGGCGTGACACCGGAGATGCAGAAATACCATAATAAAAGAGACAAGATCCAAATATTTGTGGACATAGCCTAGGAGGGGGAGAACCACAGTAATGTCTATGTAATGTGATGAATGCATGTATATCTTTGTTTCTTTCAACAATTAGTTGTTGTGCTTAATGAATGAGTTAATACATTGTGATGGAATACGATTGTGTTGTTCGGGAAATAAACTGTGAAATATAGATACACACTCATGAATAATGGTAGATTGCAATCCCAATTCATAGTACATGGATTTGAATAATAAAACCCTATCTCATACTTAATCCTAGGCTGTAAACACCTGAGTCTTACAACCACCCATTTAAATCTATCTCAGGTGAGACTGCACAGTGCATTTTGTGTACTGTGTTGCCTTTTGCTCTACTAGGAGGGTCGATAGTTTTAGAGGATTTGTTGGGAACTCGAAAGACATGAACCATGGTTCAATAACTCATATGGTAAAGGAGAGAAAATAACCAACAAATGGTTCTGTTTTCGTGTTAATAAGAACAAGAGAGGACTGAGTAGATGAGATAGATTGAAGGAGAAGAGAACAAGGGAAAGAAGAGAGAAATGAACCATTAGAAGGGAATTTTGAGACCTTGTAACCCCACAAAATAATAAATCGAAGGCTGGTTGAGAACCAAAGAGATAGAGTTTTCACAGAATGACAATAGAAACCCTAGAATCAAACCTTGCAAATATCTGGACAAATACGTGTTTACTAATTTACACGAAGTTTTTTTCTGTGATTTTCCAAATCTACTACAGGAGTGGATACTAAGGTTGAAGGATAACCACGTGATGAACCAGATTCAATAGCTATATTGGACCCTAGTATGGATTGAGAAATTACAACAGGTGAACAAAAAATTCACCCGCACAATAGAATTTTGGCTTGATAGTATTGTGGCAGGATTCATCACAGAGTTTGCAGTTGACACAACAAAGTCATACAAAACATCAGAGCAAGAATTTATACTTGGACCTCGAGGAAGGTACATTCGATCACTTTATACTTCTATTAAGATACTATTATATAACAAAGGTGTAATGATAATGGAATCAGACATATAAACTTCCCTACATGCATGGGGGAATGGGGGAAGCACTGACAAAGAGGGGATAAATGGAAGGAGGTAAGGATAAAGAAAATAAGGAGGAGAAACCCTTGGACTTGATCATGATGGATGACGACCAACTCAAGTGGATTTTGGAGTCATCAAGAATGACTCATAGTGGAGTACCCTACCAATATAAGGTGAATACCATGAAGAGAGACATATCCGCGAAGGAAGGCTTGGCGAGCGATGAGGAAGAGGTAGAGGATATTTGGGCTATGGAGAATATTGAGGAAATCTTGCACACAACATATGAGAGGAAGATGAGAGGCCTAACAATGGGAGGAGAAAGAAACCATCCTATCCATATTAATGTCAGTGTGGAACCCATAAACCCATGTGTGACTAATACACCAAATAAAACACCACTGTTTATAAAATCGAGGTTTGGAGGAAGTCTGATAGCAAGAAGCACATCTACACAAGGAGACACAACTATAGGAGCCAGTTCAGGAAGAATTATTCAAGTATCTACACCGCGCAAAGGAGGTAGTAGTTTAGTATTTAGAATGGCAGGACACGATCCCACTATCTGATTACCAAAATTTCGGGGAGAAGCAACAGAAGACCCCGAAAATCATTTGTTCATTTGTGCAAAGATCTAGGAAGAAAAACAGATCACTGATGAAGATACTAAACTTGCCCAACTAGTGATCATGCTAAGAGACCACGAACTAGACTGGTACATGAGTCTAGACACTAACAGTGCCCCGGGAACAACAAGGACACTGGTAGACATTAAGAAGCTATTGATTAATGTTTCTAGAAGCTAAGCTCAGAGGATCGGTACATGAACGAGATGATCGAAATAAGATAGAAACCAGGAGAATCCATATGGGATATTGATCATATATTCAAGCGACTAAAGGGAAAGATAAAATACCTTATGATCAATATGCAACATCGACACTTGTTTGTCAAATCACTACTCCCACACTTAAAATATCCCTTACGAAAAATAGAATTTTTAGACGCAGGCAGAGGCTCTGCAGGAATCCTTGCAACTGGAAGAGAACCAATACTGGTAGATGGACCTGACTATCAAAGAGATGAAGGAGGATTTGAATAATTTAACATTTCAGCTAAACTAGAATAAGAACAATGACAAACGAGAAACTGTTTGGTGCTCCACATGTAGGACGGAAGGACACCACAAGAATGAATGCCCAACATTCACACAATATATGGAAACATGTATGCCAAAACCGTTACCACATAGAGGATTATGGTGCGAAATATGCAAGAAACTAGGCCATGACCCTTACAAATGCACAATGATGCAGAATTACCAAAGAGTTCCAAAGAATTCATATAGCACCTTTTGTAAGTTAGTGGGCTATGAAAACAAAGATTGCATAACTATGGATCTAATGTGGGAATTAACATCATATGAATATAGGGTACAATCCGAAATGATGATTGGGAAAGCAACGCCACAGTTCAATCACACTCCATCTCCATACAACACTGCGTAGCAGCAATATAACACTGCACAACAACCATACAATAATGTGTAGCCGCAGTACAACCTGACACAACCCCAGTACAATACTGTGTAGTACAATCAGGCACCACAATATAATGTGTTGAGAGGTGATTGAGAAGGATACAAAGGAGGAGTACGAGCCAAAGGAGGTTTCAGACAAGGTAGAGGACCATTCACATGCCACAATTTTCAGCAACCGTGAAATTATGCATGGGGATGTCCACTTCCCCCAACAACTTGTACATATTTCTGCGCATTAGACCACAATACAGAGGAATGTCCGACACTACTAGTAAAGATTCAGGAAAAGAGGAACCAGAACAATCAGAATGTTCAGTGGATTTCAGCCGAAGCAAGGGATGACAGATGAAACATCAACATAGTCACTCATAGAGGAAAAAAACCCGACAATGATGTAGTTTGACATGAACCAACACCAAACTAATGGATAAATAAGAACACTGAACCAAGAAAGAAATTTGACACACAAAAATAAAAGGAGACCTTTAAGGAAGCCAGAAAATAATTTCAAAAGGAGGACACAAAGTCGACTTCAACTACACAACCATTCAAGGAAGCCCCATAATATGAGATGCCACTCTCATTGGATCATACCAATGGAACACAATCCATGGGACAAGTAAGTACAATCAATGGATTTTTTCAATCATGCATAAAAGTATTAAGTGATCCCTCCTCTGTGAATATATTGCAAAACATCCTAGAAAAGTGTAGTAGCAAGATAGAAGGAAAGCTAGAACCTAAAACATTTAATCACCTACACACAAAAAGAAGAACAAGTAGTGAATTTCGACTGAATGCTAACATTGGGGATTTCAACATGGGAGACATCATACTAGATCTAGGATCCGAAGTGAATGTATTACCAAAGAAGACATGGAAATGTATGGGAGAGCCAACACTAGGATATTCAAATGTTCAATTGAAACTAGCAAACCAACATAGAGTCCTACCAATAGGTAGACTGAAAGGAGTGGCAATAGATATTGATGGAGTGCGCACTAAAGAAGACTTTGAAGTCATTGAAATAGTAGATTACGCAACACCTTACTTGACATTGCTTGGTCTGGATTGGGGGTTTGACAACCAGACCATAATTAATTTGAAAACTAGGAAAATGACATTTGAATCTGGAGAATACAGGGTCATGACACCACTAGATCCATCAGAAGGGAAGAGGTTCATAGAACCCACTTTCCTAGACTTAGAGGAGATAGGCTAGTTCTACAGAACAATTATGCGTGATGAGGATTACATAAGCCCAAATGTAGATGGGGTACTTAGTTTGTGGAGCATTACTTCATGTGCAACAGACTCAGACAATGGGATGGAAAAATGGTAGTAGAGACTACACGAAGTATCTACGAGAATATGTGCAAGAATAGACCATGCAGTAAGATGGGTAGGCACAAAAATCAGAGAACCACCCATCTTCCACGGAATAAATGATTTGGAAACATTATTCATGTAGTATGAAGAGGAAGTCTTAGAAAATCAGAGACTGCTTGCACTGGACTTAGCACTAAAGGCCACACCTGCAAGATGGCAAGGCACACACAAAAAGACAATCACAAACTAGTATCGATGTAAGTGATTACTGCACATAAGATTTGACACAGAATGGGACAACAACAAACATCAGAAATATGAAGGACAGGGAGTACCAGAGGAACACTTGGAGGCATGTAGAACACTATGGAAAATGACACCACCAGAGGAATGGCCTCATCACTTTATACACACTCTTGGAGGCATACCAACGAACTGATATACAAACCAAGAATTGCGCAATGGAACTATGATATGGATGACATTGTAATAGAACTTTACAGTCACTTTCTCATTCGATAATGATAACCAAAACATAGATGCAACCCTGAAACAGATCAGAGGATTCATATTCATTGAAGAACTGGAAATACTACTCATCACAGAAGAACAACAGTGGAATAAACAGACAGTCAAGGAACTACTGTCATGTTACGTTGTATAGGAGGAAACACCATATGAAGATGATCCACGCGATATTTAGATCAAATAAGTATAAGGAGAAAGAGATGTGGAAGGACCACCCATAGAATTATAAGTCATCTCTACACCAATCAAATTAAATAAAGTTAACAGTGGGACAACTTAGCATCCCAAAATGGCCAACATTGGAGACTACTAGGATGATCAAACAGTAGAAAGAATCACAGAATTGTTGCGAAAATATAACGACCTATTTCCCACAACATTTATAGAGATGAAGGGTATAGTCGAAGAATTGGGAAAGATGAAGATACCACTCAGACCTGAAACGAGACCTATTAGACAATGACCCTACAGAATGAACCCCATATATAAATAAAAAGTTAAAGATGATATCGACAGAATGCTCGAATCCGACATCATCAAACCAATTGAGAAATTAGAATGGATAAGCTCGATGGTAGTAAAGGACAAGAAACAAGGAATAGGGATCATGATATGCGTCAACTTGAGGAATATGAACGATGCATGCCTACACGACCCATTCCCTACTGTTATCTCCTAAAATAGCACTGTCATTTTGTCAAATTTTAGGTTATAGGAAGAGGTCCAAAAATTGTTTCTAAATTTTTTTAGGTGGGTTAGATGGTCTACTTTCTGAAAATAAACTTGGAACAAGAATTGGATTTGGTATTCTCAAGCAAAAGAGAGAATCTCAGGTTTCGGTAGTGTAGGCGGTCTTGAAAAGAGCTCATTAACCACCGAAAGCAGAGCTTTCAGTAGTTAACAAGATAAATTCGGGTCTAGTTTGTTAGACAACTGA
>JZKD02S2002574.1:260683-275783 GCA_000966675.3 Picea glauca | reverse complement strand
CCAAGTAGGATTTTCTGGAGGCTTATTTGGTGTAGAAGTTCCCTTTTTGGGTGGCATGTTGGCCGAGTATCACTTTTGAACCTTGATTTTTAGGTGGTTCTGCTAGACAATATTTATTCTATTGTATCTCCCAAGTTTCAGCCCTTATGGGTATAAAAATTTCCTTTATGTATTTCTCTGATATGTCTTCTCTGTAATGCCATAGGTTTGATCAAAATTGGATGTTCCAAGTGGAATTTACGGTAACTTCCCCACAACTTGCCGATTTTTGGCCTTTCCAGGAGATCTCACTTGTATAGTATTCCCTGCACAAAATAATTGATATAAAATTTTGAAACTCTCACCCAAAATACTAAAGACTGTCCACGATCCAATGCCACCAGTCCCACGCAATTTGGATACTCTAGGAAGAAGTTATGATTGTTTTACCCGGAACACCTTCTTGAGACTAGTCAATAGGACTAGTCAAATACCCTATCTTACACAGGGTGTATATACAAATTTAAGATGAAAAAAAATCTGAAATTTTAACCATAGTTACAATTATAATTTCTGTAAATTACCTCCGGATTTCAGGGTCTGAAACATTACAGAAAATTTTTTATAGCGAAAATTCCACAATGACTCATTTCAGGATGATTCCAGAACCCGATCTTGTACAAGATGTATCTCGGAAATTATAAGGCCTCAAGAGCTGAATTTTTAACCCAATGTACCTTGATCTGTACTATAAATACCCTCCAAGCCTCTCCTTCTGAAAAGTTGTAGAAAAAAATTTATAGTGAAAATGCCACGGTGTCTCAGATGTAGCAGTGAAACCCCAAGACCTTGAGCTCTGAAACCATATGTTAAGAACCAAACATCAATATAGCATAGAAAAACCTCAAGAAAAGTACTCAAAGCCTTGAAAAAGAGATAATATTAGATAATAAGCCTCTTCGAGGGGGAAATATCCTCTTACCCCACTAAAATGTTCAAGTACAAGATGATTCAAATGAAAATGTCTCCTTGGTATATATAGGAGACTAGGAGGTTTTAATGGCCTAAAGATGACATAAATAAAATAACATTAATAATCTAAATAAAAAATAATGGCCTAAAGCCAACATAAATAAAATAACATTACTAATATAATATGCCCCAATTAAGTGGTAATGAGCCAATATTAGGGCTTAACACTTTTGATTGTTAAGAAAGAATCATAAGCATCTTTGGCTAGTTTGTTGACCCATCATATATATGGTTTATGTATGTTTTGGTTAACCGATTGGTTTTCTTGTCCATATGTTATACAAACCTAACTGATAATAGCTCTTGAAGGCCTTGTGTTCCATGAATATAGTTAGACTATCTTGAAATTACAATCCAGAGATTAATATATTCATATTGATCCAAGCCCACACCTATTATTGAGAAAATAGTTTCCAAAAGATTAAGTTACCAGGCATCTCTGACTTACATCCTAGGAGAGTTTCCTAGAGTGATAACACCTACATTTTTCACGAATGAAGTGTTAGATAATGTGGGGGGACATGAAGCTTACTCATTCACTGATGGATTCTCAGGCTACCATTAGATTAAGATAGCACAGGAAGATAGACACAAGACCAAGTTTGCGACTAAATGGGGATCTTATCACTACACATTCATGCCATTTGGATTGAAGAATGAACCGACAATATTCTCCAGACTGGTCATCGCAACATTTAAGGAGTTCATCCATCAGTTTCTCAAAGTATACCTGGATGACTAGACAATTTATAGTTTATTGAAAAACCATGTGGAAGTTTTGCGACTGATATTAGAGAGATGTAGACAGTGCCATATATCACTGAATATCAAGAATTGCATATTTGGAACACTGTTTGGGATACTATTGGGACATATAGTATGCAAACAAGGATTATTGGTCGATCCGATAAAGATCGCAGTCATTGTTAACTTTCCAGCACAAAAAACAGTCCATCGGCTAAGAGCAACATTAGGCCATACCAGATACTACAGGAAATTCATAAAAGGATATGTGCAGATCACAACACCAATGGAAAATATATTAAGGAAGGATACAAAGTATCAATGGAATGACGAGTGTCAATATGGTCTAGATACCCTGAAGGAAAAGATGGTCATCGCATCGATATTAGTATTTCCAGAATGGAAAAAGACATTCCATGTGCATGTAGATGCACCAACGATAGAAATTGGAGCTATCTTAGCGTAGCTAGGAGAAAGAGAATTGGATCACCCAATAGTGTTTGCAAGAATAAATTTATCAGACTCAGAACATAATTATAACATGACAGAAAGAGAAGGCCTAGCCATGGTCTATGCATTGCAAAAGTTCAGAAATTACCTATTGGGAAAACACTTTAAGATGTTTGCAAATCACTCAGCTCTAAAATACCTAGTCAACAAGCCAGTGTTGGTCGGGGATAATCTTTCGACGGTCACTGCTATTTCAAGAATTTGATTTTGAAGTAATAGTTAAACCAGGAAAATTGAATGTAGGACCTGACCACCGGTCCAGGGTCACAAATGGAGAAGATCCTATGAATTTACAAGACAACTTTCCAGATGCATAGTTATTCTCAGTACAGATTGCTAATGAATACTTCACATATATCATTCAATACTTGACTACAGGTACTGCACCGCAATAATATACCACCACGCAAAAGAAGAATCTAGTAGTCCACACGACCGACTATCAACTGATTGCAGAACATCTATACAAAATGGGTGCAGATAACATCTTACACAGGTACGTGTCAGATCACGAACAACCAAGAATTTTAGGAGAACCCCATGAGCGAATCGCAGGAGCGAATTATACAGGAAAATCTACCGTGTAGAAGGTACTACGCGTAGGACTATGGTGGCCAACAATTCATAGGGACTCGAAAGAGTACTGTTAGAGGTGTGATGTCTGTTAAAGGGTAGGAAAACCCAATAGAAGAGACAAGATGCCACTATGACCACAAGTAACATTACAGGAATTTGACAAATGGGCAATAGATTTTGTCGGACCAATTAACCCACCATCCAAAAGAACAGGTGCAAGATACATTATCACCACGACAGAATACCTAACAAGATGGGTGGAATACACACCAGTAAAAGATTTCAGCGGAAAGACAACTACACACTTATTGTTTGAAAAAGTAATCACTAGATTTGGGTGCCCAAGAGTTTTGATGAGAGACCAAGGAACACAACTAATAAACAACACCATCCACATGAATACTAAAGAGTTTGAAGTTCATCACCCGAAGATCACACCATATCATCCACAGACAAATGGTACAATAGAAGCCTTCAACAAAATTATGGAGAACGAACTGACAAAGATCTGTAACGTCAACAGAGACGACTTGGACCTCAAAATACCAACAATATTATGTGTGTATCGAACTACATGTAAAAATTTGATAGGGCACACACCATTCAAACTAGTCTATGGCCAAGAAGTAGTAGTGCCATTAGAATTCTTAGTACCCAGCTTACGCGTAGAAGCTATCACACAAATGATAGAATGAGGTGCAGTAAAAGATAGATTGAATCAGTTATTGTCAATGGAGGAAGAAAAAATCTTGGCAGGATTCCATCAACAAGTGTAGAAATCAAGAGACAAATCTTAGCACAATCGACACATCAAGAAGAAGACGTTCAAGGAAGGACATCTAGTATTTCTCTACAACATCAAATCGTTTCAACATCCGGGGAATCTTAGAATGCATTGGTTAGGACCATATGAGGTAAAATATTTCACAGATAGAGGAGATGTACAATTATGAGATTTAGAAGGTGCATACCTTAGAGGAATGACCAACGAGATCCGACTGAAGCTGTACAAGGACAGTCGACCACCCATTGGATAGTAGACAAAAAAAAAAGTGAACAAAAAGGAAACAAGACTAAAAAGAACGCAACATGCCACATGAAGTTCGAAACATGAATTCAGAAAAGGTAGTGACAACGGTCATATACAAAGGGAAACAAGCAGGAAAAGGAAAGTTGACAAAAGCAGTATGATAGGACAACACCAAGAAGAATTAAAGCACGACAAGGATCGATGGGACATCACATTAAACATGCCAACGAGAGATGGAAAAGCAAGCGTAATGGAAAGTATGAAACCGTAACATATGCATTGAACCCAAAGTTATGATTCATTAAATGCATAATGAAGGAAGCTTCCTCAACAAGCTTTGGGGCAAGCATTTACAAGATGCAAACAAGGGAGCAATTAGTCTATTCATGAAAGGAACATAGAGAGAGAGTAATAGCAACCAAAATGAATAGAGATAGACCACATAGCTCACATAATTTATTCTAACTCAAAAAATGTTCGACAGTCACCACTATGGCACCATCGAAGCCAGCAAAAGAAAGCCAGACAACCAAACCGAGCAGGGTTCAAACTAGGTCACGAGGACCACTGGAAGAAAATGAACAACAAGAGTCAGAGGTCATCGACATCGACAAAATACCATCCCCAGAGATGATACCTGTGAACTCTACACTGATTGTGGAAGAAATTCAACAACCACAAGAAGAGGCCATGAAAGAAGATACACCAGCAATGGCACAGGAGCCTCAGAACTAGGAAGTGAAAATCCAAAAGGAGGTTTAGCTAGAGACCACCAACACAACCTAGGAAGTTAATGGGATGGCACAGAATCCCAAAGAAGCAATAGAGCCAGATGAGTCTCAAACGACCATCTCAAGAAAACAAACAGGGGAGATTGCTGAAGATGTCTTGACTTGTCTAGAAAAGAGTACGGGGGAACAACATAAAGTTGTTGGAACTTCAAACCAACCACCTTAGCAAGAAGACAGAGTTCAGATACCGAGCTCACCCCGCAAGAAACATGTAGCATAAATTGTTCTACCATGCATACCAGCTGGAGTTCAAGTATATCTGAAGCTACTTGGTCACGTCGAGAAGCTCAAATATTCAGACCATGACGTATCAAATGAAACCAAGTTCCCATAACTTGTGCACAGGGTCTTTATGCAGACCATAGCCATAAAAAAACTTGGAGAAATGGTCATCCAGCCACACCAGTGGGCACCTGGGCTAGAGAGCACAGGAATCTTAGGTCTTCTAAAGTTACCACATTTTGGCAGAGGCCATTTCGCGACAACATGCATCAAGCTTCTGTTAGCAGTCACACATGGAGGGGATATATGGATGGAAAAACTCGTCCCCATCAAAATTGAGCTTATTGCGCAAATAACAGGATTACCAATCCAGGGTATGGATCCCGCGTTGATTCTGGATGACAAATCCAAGGAGAAAGCGTTGGCAGAAGAAATGAAGAAGAAATATGGCATCACCAGGGGAATGAGGGGCATCATGATCAAACAAATCAACAACATAGCTACACAATTGGGTGCAAATATCTTAGCTTGCAAATTGATCAGAAAATTCTACAAAGATGAAGTACCAGCAAGAGTCATTGCAGTTGCAGCTCAGTGCACAGAAGGAACCTCTATGAGCTGGGCATCGTATTTATTGAAATTATTTCAATAGGACTGCAAGGATGTGTAGGACGTAGGCACAAAGATCCATTACTCGTGGATGATTACTCTAATAGACTTCATGGGATGGCGAGAACTAGGGTATGTAATTTTTTGTACCAAACCACAACCAGCAGGAGTAAGATACCTATTATTGAGATCTGGGCCATAGACCAGGCATAAGAGGGAGAATGGAATCATATTCGAAGCATACCTATGGGAAATACATGAAGCTATTATCATATCATGGATAATAACACCAGAGGCTATCGCGCGATATGTGGACATCGCCAATTTTTGAGCCACAAGACAAACAATGTGGATACAAGCAAGGAAGGATCCAGATAAATAATGCTACAGATACGCTATTGTATCAGAAAGGGTGATATCGACATGGTCATCAATGAATGGACTAATGAATGGAGGATCCCAACCATTACCTAGGAAGTACCGAAAATAACAGCAGAAGGAGAGGCAACACAGGCAGAAACACAGCCTTCGGAAATCCCAGTGCCCAAGAAACCAAGGACGGGCCACAACAAGCTGATTCAGGTAGAACAAGGGGAAAAAAAGACAGAAACCTAGAAGGGCTAGAAAGAGACTACACAGCTGACCAACGAACAACCGAAACAAGCTAAGGGAGCGCAGGAGACCACCCTAAATCCCAACACACAGGAATCAGGGGGAACTAAGAGACCAGTCATGCAGGAAGGAGGTGCACACAAGAAAACAAAGGTGCAATGAAAATCACTAGACTATACGATCATAGAGGATAATGGGGAAATGATCACTAGAATGGTCCAAGATTTCTCAGCAGAAGGTTTTGATCATGCAGCACATCAAAGGGATAAAATGAAAAAAGAGCTGGCAGAAATGGGACAACTCCTCAAGAAATTCAAGGAAACACATACAAAAAGCAGCAGTAGAGACATAGAGCCATCGAAAATACAGACCAAATAATGAGTGGAGGTAGAAGAACGAGACCCAATACACTCCATGCCACACGCAAAAACAACGCTTTACATCAAACCTAGCATGCTGCGCATGGTTGAAATTGTGGGGACAAAACCCTTGAAGGATTTAGACCACATCCAATTGGTATTGACATGGATGACATCAAGGGCACTACACAAATTGCAGGTTAGCATCGACCACTAGGTACAGTCTCGTGCACATAAAAACCTAGTCGAGCTACAACAAGAAACAAAGAAGCAAAAGGTGCTGGAAACATTTTGTGAGTAGGCCAAGTTTGAAACTCACGAGGAAAAAGAACACAGGAACAAACTAGAATGAAGAGTGGGAGGAATTTTTGAGAAACTCCCAAACACCACGCAAGAAACTAAACTCCTCGTAGAAAAAAAGATCAATTAGATTGTGCATGCCATTGAGAAATATCAAAAGGAGATCGAGGGCCTCCGAGAGAAGCTCATACCCACCACTCCACCATCAGTGAAGGATAAAATGAAGTAGGAAGCAACAACGCAACTACAGGAGATAGAGAAGTAGGTTAGCATAGTAGCTGAATTGTTTGGTAAAGTAGCACAACTTTGGACAAGGTTGGAAGAGGATCCACAGGTCCAACATTGGGACAAGGAAGAGGAAAGGATCAATGTAGCGATCCAAGAACTCAAATAGAGTAAGAATACCATACCAATCCTAGAATGAGTCAAAGGGAGGCAGGAGATGAAGAAGATTCAAGCATAACTTATCACTATGAAAACACAGAAACATGAGCATCAAGCTCAAATAGAGCCACTGCAGGAACAGGTAGCAGAAGTACTTGCACGGGAAGAAGGAGCTAGAACACAAATAGCATAGAACTAGGAAGAATGTGCAAGACTACTGAGTGACAAAGTGACATTTCAGGTAGTAGAAACCATTAAGGAGAAGACTGTATAGGCACTGACAAAAGAAACAGAGCTCAAGGAAAAGTTCCAGACGATTACCAAGGAAATCGAAGAAGCTCAGAAGGATTAGTTGACTTGGGATGAGTCACATGTCAGTGTTGGGGGCCTGTTGGCACCAAGTCAAAGTGGAAAGAAGGATGATCATGGGAAATAAAGCATGCATAAATTGAAGTGACAGTTGGATGAAGACCAGCACGCGTGCATGCAAGAAAGCATGCACAAGGAAAGTGACAGTTGGAGGAAGAACAACACGCGTGCATGGGAGGAAGACCTAACATCATTAGGGTTAGGTTTTTTATAATGAATTGTAAATGTTTGAAGAGCCCTATATATATAAATATAGATACACAAGTATCATAGAGAGGTTGTATTTAGACACATATGTATCATACAGAAGCAGGTTCTCTTTTTGTAGTAGTTCAACTTTTGTATTGTTCCATCATAGTTATGTATGAGTTGATGCATTAAGTAATAATGTTATGAAACATTTTTGTAATCTATTGATATAAGAACAGATGAGTGAAGGAAGATCCGAAGATTATATCACAGGCTGGGGAGCCTGGTGCGATCTAGTTCACCTCATACAGATCTTACCCATCTGAGGAGAATTGTAAGCGTGCAATGCTGGAGATGAAAAAATACCATAATAAAATAGTCAAGATCCAAGTCTTTGTGGACATAGACTAGGAGGGGATGAACCACGGTAATGTCTGTGTAATGTGATGAATGCATGTATATCTTTTTTTCTTTCAACAATTAGTTTTCATGCTTAATGAATGAGTTAATACATTGTGATGGAATACGATTGTGTTGTTCAGGAAATAAAATTTGAAAAATAGATACACACAGATGAATAATGGTATATTTCAATCACAATTCATAGTATATGGATCTGAATAATAAAATCCTATATCATACTCAATCCTAGGCTATAAACACCTGAGTCTTACAACCACCGATTTAAATCTATCTCGGGTGAGACTATGCAGTGCATTCTAGGTACTGTGTTGCCTTCTGGTCTACCAGGAGGGTCGATAGTTTTAGAGGCTTTGTTGGGATCTTGAAAGACATGAACCCTGGTTCAATAACTTAGATGGTAAAGGAGATAAAATAACCAACTACCCACTCTGAAAGAGAGGATCATCTACACCAGACTCTGTGTGATTTCTAGTAAGTATTCTTGTATAATCGTCAGCAACAACGTCTCTCGATGAATTTATATAGAGAAAAAGTGGATCTCAGAAAAGACTCAATAATAGATTTACAGGAGGTATGGATTCCTCCAATGGATTAGAACTTCCAATATCATAGGCTACATCGTTATTGACTGCTCCTTCAAGAGAACCCTCTGGTGAGTTAGGAAGCAAAGGAGTGTACTCTTCTAGATATTCTGGAGGTAAACCTTGCATATTACGTGAACAACGAGGGCCGATGTTGGCTGCACCAAATAAATAATGAAATAAATATATGGCCAACTAGAGAAACAAACAACACTGACTAATAAAATCTAGATATCAAACATGCGAACAAACCTTCGTATTTCGAAGTCACTAGTTGGTGATGAAATCCAACATCATGAAATCAAGACAAGAAGGGGTTGGGATAAAGTAGGTGGAAAAGTTAAATTGACAATCTGCTTAACAGACTTACACCTTAGTGAAAACTCCCACACATAATCATGGGTATACCCTCCAAGGATCCTGAGTGATTTTGGCCAATGTTGATTCCAGGTGTCATGAATACTTTCCCTTCCACAATCACCTCATGTAAATATTCTAAAGAGATAGGCCACTAAGGTTACCAAGTACGACAATGATTCTTGGGGAAGTAGTCAACAGTCTGATCCATGCACAAAGGAAGGGTATATAAGCTTGAAATCAACTCGAGAAGGTCCCCATGGGATTTTGTTCTCAATTGACCCCCAATAATATGTGCAATATCTACACTAAGACCAACAAATCAGGGTGAGTAACATTGTCGACCCTAATGCGGCCTTGTTATTGACCCTTGTGTTAGGAGGGCTTCCCAGGAAAAAAAGTAGCAAGTGGATTTGAAATATCCCTATCATAAGATAATATTGTGTGTTTTGATTCTTTGGAGATTGTTCCTTACAACCTATTCCAAAGTGATATCCTAGCTAATGTTGGTGTAGAAATGTTCTAGAAAATAAAAGTGTTTAATAGATTTTAAAATTACGTTGTATTTTAAAGGATGTTGTTTACTCAAAAGGGAGACATAAGTGAAACTGATGATATATTTGACCTTGACCCAATAAAATGTAAGAAGAGAATGATATGAAATCATTTAATTCAATGAAATCTAATTACAATAGGTAGAAGTTTTCTCTTTTCAGAATACAAAATCTACAAAACATAATTTCTCAATTTTGAATGATATGGATTCCAAACAATTAAAAACTACTAAATTTTCCAATTTTTCTCTTTTCAACAAATATATGAATGAAATAATTTCTTACAAAGACTACTAAAAAGAAGAATAAACTTTAGTTCTTTCCTTTTCAGATAAGAACAAAGATGTAATGAAGAAAAGAAAGAAAGGTCCAAGAAAACTAATGCACTCTCAACACTATTCCCAAATCAAACTCACAATGTAAGTAAAAAATGAAATGATAAGAAAACCTTTTGTCGAATGAAAAAAAAAACTATCTCTTAATCAATCAATGATCCAGAAAGTAAAAACAATCCAAAACTCAAAATAAATCTAGGACTACTTGTCAAACAAGAACCCAAGAACAAAATCTTGAGATTATACCCTTGTGACAAGAAGTCAAGAATCAAAACTTGCAAAGCTTGTAAAGAAGACTCTTAATCCTTGAAAATTAAACAAATCCAAGCTTAAAAGTTGTAAACCAATAATTCACCATTGCCAAATTTCATCCCAGGTGGTAAACACAAATCTGGGCAAAGAAAATAAATTTGACTGTCACCCAACAATTCCTACAGGAATCGTCGCTAGCTACAGAAGAGTACAGTGCGACGATCTAGGATCATTGTAGGATATCAACAAGGCAAAGTGTGACATCATCACCCTAGTCTACACAAGTAGAATGCGATGACAAAGGATCGTCATAGGATGAGAATAGGACATAGTGCGGCGATATCTAAAAATAAAGAAAATTGGGAAAAATTATGCAATTTCTCAATGAACCTTCAGACCCAGGGAGTCAATATAGATCACCTACAGACTCTGAGAATGAAATTGACCAAAAGAAGGCAGGATAAAATAAAATAAGAAGAAAATAACCAAAAGGATTTGATCCCCAACATGGTCACCAATTTTTTTATCAAACAAATCGGTAAGTGCAGACACAAATTAATCTCCCTAACTTCCACAAGAAGCAAGAACAAAACAAGACATAATACAAAATTCAACTTAGACTTCATTGTCATATAAACTAGCTTAGAGAAGTACAAGTGACATACCTTTTAAATGACATTTGATCCTCGCTAGTGTCATCCTTGTCGCTCCATATTTGGATTTGTGGGATGCTGAACCTGTTTAAGAAGAACAAACCAACAAAGAGAGAGAGAAAAAAGATCTATATATTCCAATGAATTCTATGTATAAGATCAAGGAATTATACAATAAAAGTAAAGACACCTTTATAGGGAAGAAATATATTGTTGGATTATATTAGATCTAAGTGGAGAATAAAACCCATTCCTTGATGTTTCAAGTTCCCTTCCCATGGCTCTTTGCTCCAACACACACACCTTTGCTCCAATGCCTTGATGAAGAAGATCCACAATCTGACTTAGAGAGCTAAACAAAAGATATCTCCAATATAATTTATAGTAGAATTATTCATGTATAAGAAAGCCTTTGAAAACCTTAGTTTTTTCAATAAGAGATACCTCTTTATATAGGGTGAAAGAGGGATTGATGAGGAGATTAGGATGATCCCACTAAATCAAAGAAGTGAGTAAGATCCAAACCGTTTGGAGGCCACCTCATCTTATAGAAGATTCCCTTCTAGATGTTGATATTGAGAGGGGGGTGAATCAATATCGAGTACATTTTAAAAACCTTTTCAACTTATACTTAAATCATTCAATTATATCCAATGAGAAATTAACAATAGTATAAGAGTTACACCAATACACCACAATACACAATGCACAATATATGATAAATAATCAATAGTTATTGTTCAAGGGAAGTAATGACTTCCAAAGGTAGCTACAACTTCCAAATATAAAGGGAGGGATAAACCTCCAAGAGGAAGATACAATCCTCCAATATCAATAAAGGGTTGAACTCTCCATTCTTTCCTCTTACTTCCAACCAAAAATATATGAGAGATAATAAAACTTTACATTAAATCATCACCATCAACCAACCATCACATATAACCTGATAATGCTTCCTGAGACTTCTTCAACTTCTGCAATTCTTCAATTCTTGAAATACTCTTATCCTATAGATAATATTACTCAATGTATTCTCTGAAACGCCTCCAAGTTTGACTCCTTGAATCCTCCACAAAAATAATTTATAGAGAGAATGGTAGACCTTATTCAATTCTGGTTTATTCAGGAGAGCGAACTTGTACATAATTCCCCATGCTCAATATTTAACATCAGATTATAAAACTTGCACACAAGAAACTACAGACTGTATTATTTCCCATGAAATTGGTCTCACTTAATTTGGATTCTCTATGAAGAAGTTATGTCTATTTTACCCGGAACACCTGTTTATTGACTAGCTTCAGTACTAGTCAAAAACCCTATCTTCCACAGAGTGTATCTCCAAAATTATAGCGAATAAAAAAATGAATTTTTTACCATAGATACATAGATATGTATTCTCCATACCATATCAATTTCACCATCTGAATCATTCTATGAAAATAGTTATAGCGAAAATGGTAATATGACCTGTAAATAACATACCTTAGAACACATCACCAAAAGACTTCATCCTCCCTTGAAATACAACCTTCTTTTCTTTAGATTTACTCTGAAATTCGACTTGTGTGTCAAATTAATGTATAACGATATGTATTTATACCATTTATGTCACTTCATTTTAACATTAGATCTGACTTGACGCTTTCTTATTTTGTAATTCTTTTCTTTAATTATCTTCAGGACCGACATGTACTTCCTTCTTCAATTCACTTTGTCATCTTCAAAAATTCATTTCTCCTCAACCATGAGGATCCACGTGACGTGCCACCTACCATCAAAAACAAAATGATGTATACTATCCATCCACGGGTGTTGGTTTTTCATGTTCACTATCCTTCATGTCCAAATACCTTCATCAATCTTGTGATCGAAAACCAATGACTAAGGTTGACATCAATGACAACAACCAATCTTCCAACAATATCCCCCTTTGTCATTGATGGCAACACTCATGCTCCTCCTGTTATCATGATCCAAATTTCTCTTCACCTCTGACATCAAGGGTAGGGATTATCCCCTTGATTTCAATGGAATAATGTGATCTTCTTCTTTGGGGCTTCTCCCCCTGAACATGTGGCACTCAATAATACTTCATCCTTATTTTTGGTCTTTGGGAATTTTTCTTCCTTGGAATCCTTTTGTGTGGCTTCTGTCTTCTCTCTCTTCTTTATGTCTAGGATGTATATGTTGTTCGGTCTTCTTGTTGCAGTTGCAACCAATCTTCCCGGGTTATTTTCTCTGATTTTACATTTTCGAGAGTCAAACATAAGTGTGTATCCTTGATCACACATTTTAATAACACTGAGTAGATTATGCTTCAAGTCTTCAACCAATAGGACATTCTTTTCTTTTACATTTTTTCTTCCAATCTCTACTACACCTTCTCCAAGTATTTTGGCAGATGAGTCATCTCCAAATGCAACATTACCACCCTTTCTCTTCAAGATGATGAATTTGTCTTGATTCCCGGTCATGTGTGATGAACATCCACTGTCTATGTACCATTCATCTTCTTCTTTACATTCTTCAATGGTCAATGCTATTCAACAATATTCATTATTTGGAATCTATTTCATTCTCCATACTGTGGTTGGAATAGGGACATCTCCATTCATATATTTGCAATCTCGTTCTTTGTGACCAAGATAATTACATTTGTAGCATACAATATTTTTTTCCATCAATGGGGAAAATGCATTATAACTTATGTTGACAAATCCACGATTATTTCCATATCTTCTATTTACACCATTCATGTTTCTTGCATACATGTTCCTTTCATTGATTCTACAATTAATTGCCTTATGTCCAAAATTTTTGCAAGTATAACAATGACCAAGAAATAAATTTTGATACATTTGAGTAAGTGACCTTCTTTGTGATGTAGTCCATTTGGGTTCATGATATACTCTTCTGTAGTTTCCTTCATATTTATTGAAGCTCCTTTGATTCCTGAAGGTAGGAGGTCTTCTTGGATATTCATCTTTTTTTTAATCATTCCTTCTTTCTGGTATCCTAGTCCACTTCTCATCAACTGTCTGTGTAGCTCTTTCTTCAACCTTCTTGTTGGTATTTGAATATTTTTTGTATGAAGTTTCACCCATGCATCCAAGATGTGTTAAGTCTTTTGGCACTTGATATTTTCTTAAGATATTCCTTAATGAGACAACTTCTTGTTCAAGTTTATCAGAATCTTCTTCTTTCTTCATCATTTGGACATTCCTCACTTCTCCTATTCTTCTTTCTTCTTCAAGTAGAGTTTTCAAGGAAATGGTTTCTTCTCTTAGTTTTTCAAAGTATTCTAATTGTTTCTTCAAGCTTACAACTGTCTTTACACAACTACCCAATTCACTTCTTAGTTTTATATGTGTGTCTTTGAGCTTGCTATTTTCAATCTCAACATGCTTCAATTTTTTAAGATTCTCATCTTCTTGTTAAACAATTTCTTCTTTATGATTTTATTCTTCTTCATTGGAGTTTTCTTCTTCAGTGTCATATCTTTCAATCCTTGGATCAGAAGATTCAAATTCAACATGTCCTACTCCTTCACAATTAAAGAAAAAGAGATGACCTCTATTTGCTTCTTTGAAATTTGAGATGTTGTAATTTGCTTCAACTTATTCTTCTTATTCTACTTCTTCCCTTGCATAAAGGTCTTGTAGCTTGTCCCAAAGATATTTTGATGATGCACATGATCCCACCTTGGATTTCACTAAATCTGTCAATCCATCAAGGATGGTATCTATTTCCAATTTGTTGTTCCTTCTGAGTTGTAGTCTTTGGTTTCTTCAAAGCATTGTATCCTAAAGAAACCGAGAACCAAACATCTACCCCAAGAGATTTCAAGTAAGTTTCCATTATATTACTCCAGTATTCAAAATTGCTTCCATCAAATGGTGGAATCCAATTTGGAATTTTGTCTTCCATTTCTGCTTAGGATCTTCCTTCTAGTGGTTAAGTTGTACTGAAGGTAACCCGCTCTGATACCAATTGTTGATACTAAGAGGGGGGTGAATCAATATTGTTATCACTGAAATTTCGTCCGCACAGGGCGACAAGAACTCCGCATCATCAGCACAGAAAAACAGGCATTCCTGGCACAAGGATTAATTCCACAGCATAGCAAAAGGGCCAAAACTATACAAAAATGGCTAAAAAATTAAAAAGCACAGCATACCCACTAAAAACGAGTGCGCGCGCGCAACATCTTCGTATATTGGGCGCATATGCGCGGCT